>CAXKVW010001540.1:0-53492 GCA_964058825.1 Carex arenaria
AATCCGGCATCAGGCACTTGCACCGGGCACACCTCTGACATCCAGTCATGCCAATCCAAAGGCATTAAGGTAATTTCTACCAATTCTCTAACAAAATAGTAACAATTAATTAACTCCTATTATTCTCTTACTTTGTATTATGTACATCCAAACAGTGATTCTGACTAAATAATAAACGAAAAGAAACTTATGAGGCTCTCAAATTATTCATTTTAACTAAAAACGACATAAAATTTAAAATCACTGATACATAACATATAACAATAGTATGGCAATGAATTATTCATCTTAATCCAGTCATAACAGTCCATGGGGTTTAACGTTACTACCAATTGTCTACCAAAAAAAATTAACAATTAATTATAAGTTCTTTCATGTTGATTCTAAATTACTATGTATGATTTTGACTAAATAAAAGAAAACATATTTATAGGCTCTGAAATTACTTATTTTTAACTAAATAAAATATAAATTAACTGATAGATCAGAACTATAGTCTTACTATGTAATTATTATACTATTATTTATCTAAATTTTATAATTATACATAGGTTATTCTTTCCCTTGGTGGGGCCCCTGGTAGGGCATCTGGCAGCTACCAGCTCACTTCCACCTCAGATGCACAGAATGTGGCCGACTACCTCTGGAACAACTACCTCGGCGGAAGCTCCTCTTCCCGTCCCCTCGGTGCTGCAGTTCTCGATGGCATTGACTTCGATATAGAAAGCGGTAGTCCAGACTACTATGGTGACTTGGCAAAATTCCTCAAGCAATACAACAGCCAGCTCTTACTCACTGCTGCTCCCCAGTGCCCTTACCCGGACGCCTATCTGGGACCCGCACTACAGACAGGGGTGTTCGACAATGTCTGGGTGCAATTCTACAACAATGCACCATGCCAGTACTCGTCTGGCGACATAACCAACCTCGTAAACTCGTGGAACACTTGGACGAGCAGTTTTCAGGTGACGAATGTATTTTTGGGGATACCGGCTTCGACTGACGCAGCAAGAAGCGGGTACATTCCGCCAAATGATCTGATATCTCAGGTTCTTCCGGCGATTAAGGGGAATTCGAAGTATGGCGGGATCATGCTGTGGAATAGGTACTTTGATGTGCAAAATAATTACAGTCCTCAAGTGAAAGGCAGTGTGTAAGATTTTAGAGTTTGGTGAGAATTCGAAATGAGTGATTAATTAGTTACACATATTGAATAAATCATGTAGGCCTAGGCGGCTACAATATATTTGTGGAAATAAATTACAATGTTATCAGTATATTAGTGCATTTAAAAGCATTCTTGACTATGTGATTATGGCGGTGGCCCAGTCAACAATTTAGTACTGAGTACTGACTATTTGAGATATATTTTTCTTTGACATTTGTTCGTTGAAATGGTCAATGGAGAAGACTGAAGACAGAAGTTATGTTAAAATTTACTTGTTCAAAATAAAGTCTATGCTATAATTGCTATTTGAGATAGAGATCCATAACAGACTTCGAATAGAGCCTCTGCTTTTTGAAAACATCCTTTTCTGTGACGGATCTGAATTAGAGTGGGAAAAGTGACACGGCGGAGCAGTCTCCGTCACGGAACAACATGATCACGATATGCAACGGAACGAAATATGTGACTGCTACATGCTATGACCATCTTTTAAAAAATTAGCACGGTACACAGAGGCGGAGTTACACTCATCCAGGGGTAGGCAAGTGCCTACCTCTGCCTACCTCTGGAATTTTAAAAATTATGTCAAGTATATAGAATTGACTCGTTGTCTACTTTATATAAGTGTCGTTGCCCATTCTTGATAAAGTTCGTTGCCTACCCCTGTAAAAAACTCGCAACTTTTTTGTAGCTGTACGTCGTCAATAAAAAGAACTATAGTAGAAGGTGATTCTGATAAGTGAGGTCACTGTTTAGATGGTTCAGCTTTTCAGGTGAATGGGCCGAGTTTTAGCCTGAAAATAGAGTATTAATAAAGGAAGCTGATATCAGTACCCGCGCTATAGTACCCGCACTGTACCCGCACCATAACTGTCATAACAACTTGGGGGACTGCAAAAATTCCAGAACTGAAATTTTTTTCCCAAGTATTAATATCTATACACAGAAGTATTTATATTTATGCACGGAAGTATTTATATCTATGAGATGAATAACTTTTACGTAAATAATTATTATTTTTATCTAAATTTCTCAAAAGTACCTACACAATAAATGCATGGTGGGGACCACTCAAACTATATGGGAGATCATACACGTTTTTAGAGGTGGGTGTTTTTTCTCCGTTTATTTCCATCTATATTTCTAACGATCTATGAGGAATTTTGCAAATTTAAAACCACTAACGTCTTCTACGTAATTTTATCTTTCAAGTGAGATCCATGATGACGTACTTCCAAGCCCGTCTTCACACAAGTATTTATACTTACACTTGCAGTATTTTTTATATATGACACTAGACGATATATGAAAGAATTAATATAAAGTATTCTAAGTATTTATACTTATATATTGTAGTATTTATACCTATGTGGTCAACTATTTTTGTTAGAGAAATATTGCAAGTGCTTTTTACATATGAATATATTACACTAGATAACATCTGAAAGTATTAATATCAATTAACACAAGGATTTGTATATATGAATTGAAGTATTTATATCTATGTGATCAACTATGTTCATTAGAAGAATGTTGACACGGGGACGATTGGAGAAGGTTGATGCAGGGATGCGGGGTCCCCACTACTTCATTTGAGAAAGTTTGACGTGGCGACTATTGGGAACTAAAAAAGGGAGTGAGTATATCAAGTGATGCACACAAGTATTAATATCTTATTTTGTAAGTATCAAGTTCTTATCTTGCAAGTATTTATATTTATAAAGGCTGACGCTGGACGAGTGTGGGGACTGAAAAGGAGAGGACCAAGTTATTAGTGGGGACCATAACACATTATGCCTTTAATGTATAGCTATGCGGGTACTGTAGCGTGGGGATGAAAATAATTATTCATTAATAAAATATTGAATACAGTGACTGGAGCGGGGCAATGAGTTATTAATTGGACGTATTATGAAAAAAAATAGTTAAATGTGCCCAAACGTGACTAATCACGTTTGGACACGGTACGTTAAGACATGGCACGTTTGGGCACGGCGTGACTTGCGTGCCGTGACCATTCGCGGCCGTAACCACTTTTGATATTTTGGTTACGGCACGGCACGTGTGACTGTTCACTTAATCACGACACGGCATGTCACGAGACCAAAATCACAGCATGTTAGTCACGACACGACTCGGCACCGCACGTTTTTACCGCTCTAATCTGAATCATATTTTCCTATATTCCGGAAGTTTCAGGTGCATATATATGAAATAATTTTGAACAGAAGTAAAAAGATAAAATGTGTGAAAAAAAATGAGCCGTCCATCCACCTGTTGTTCATCCATATGTTCACTAAAATATAATTATTCATAACTAAAAATTTAATCACTGTACACTACAACAGAATCGACTATCAGAGACCGGAATTCCGGTCTCTGATACTGGCGCCGGTTTCTGAAACCCATTTACGGTCGCTGATACACCGGTCGCTGAAACCTCCGTCGCTGATACCCACCCAATGACATCACCGGTCGCTGAATGACGTCATCCGGTCGCTGATAATCTTTCTGCGACCCATTTTTTTTGGTCGCTGATTTTTTTGCTGACGTCAGAAAAACGGTTATCTGCGACTAAAATAACGGTCTCTGATACTTTACAAACGGTCTCTGATACTTTTCAGTGACGTCAGCAAAATGTATTTGCGACCAAATAAACCGGTCTATGCTAGTTAAAAACGGTCGCTGATAATTTATTAGTGACGTCATAAAAAGAGCATCTGAGAGGAAAAAGCATACTGGTCTAACAAAGTTCCCAAAAAACTGCTTTCAACAGCTTTCAATTCAGTACTGTTGTCGGGTACCACAATTAATCTTAATCAGCAGCATTGCACTGGAGTTCTCTCAAAACAACATAAGAAAATACAGAAATAAACTACATGAATCTTATATCAAACATGAATCTTATATCAAATAGAAATAAACCTTAATCTAAGTGATCATCTGTTCTGACATGTAGAAACTTAATTAGAACTCTACGAACAGGGGTAGATTTACTTTGTTCTCCCTTTTACTTCCCCTTCTCTCTCGCTAGCTTCTCGAGAAGCCTTGATCCCTGATAATGAAAAGCCAATACTTGCTGGTACATTGCACAATTTAGTACCAGATATACAACAAATTACCTGAAAATTTTAACTGTGAGAAAGGTATAGTAGAAAATTATGCCAAGTTATTTACTTCTGCTTTGTGGCCTTTATTTCGGCAGCGGCGGCGGCTTTTTACGGCCGTCTTCGCAAGCTCTTTTCTAATTTTGAACACTGCCCATGCAATTCCAATCTCATGTCCTGGTCTTCATTTGTAGCTTGAGCTGCCTGCTCACCGTATCTTACAAGTAGGTAAATTTAAGTAATTAAGGATCTAAAGCAGTTTAGTTTATAAACTCAAGGTAAAATTTTAGGAAAGTACTCTTGTTTATATGAACTGAGTGCGTCGAACAAGTTAAAATAGTTTAACTAGGCACATAATTACTGGGTGCGTCTCTGTTTTTATATCATCATCGCCAAGTTTCAAACAAGGTAATTCAGACATAAAACTCCCCATTAGAAAGGTAAAAGATTGACCAAACTCGAACAAGTTAAACTTAATGAAATCACCTTCTCGACCAAACCAGACATAAGACATATCTCATGATACAGTCTAGAAAATCTTTGATAATAAGCGGTTCAAATTTGACATACCAAAACCTTTAAGAGAAGCAAGAACAATGTCTTCAGGTAAGAGGCTTGAAATATTTTTCCCAGTTATCGGATTTGCATATGAGCCTGTAACGTAATCAGTTACCATGACAACTCCTGACAAAATCCCAGTTGCTACTTTTTCTGATATTTCTGTAACCTTCTTTACCCTGAACAAGCAGTATCAATTTCATTTAAGTATATCCACATAAACCAAGCTACTAAACAAAAAATCAGTGCTCAAATTAGCACCGAGCAAATGAAGAATGTCATCACACCAGCCAATTAAGACAAATAGCTCAGCTGGAGACGGTACCACTATCGCTATCATTCTAGCACGCGAAATCATTAAACTTGGGTTATTAGCTGTTGCTAATGGATCTAATCCAGTGTCTCTCAAAAGGGGCATCGATCAAATTGTTCATTTTCAAAAGCAAGAAGCACAAACCTCGACCTTCAGAGCGGAGGGAGGGGAACGGGGAAGGCGTCTCTGCGGAGGCGTTTCTCCAGCAGCGACAGAGGCGATTTTCTCAGCAGCGACGGAGGCGATTAGAAGAGTTCTTCATCAGTAAAAATACCAAATAAACATACTGATAATTTAACAACAAAAAAATTGGAACAAAGAAATGATATACCAACATATATATTTGTTCCCTTTAGTGCTATATTCGACAAAACAAAATTGGAATAAAGAAATGATATACCAAAGTTTGAGCACACATACTGGTACTTAGAGATTATAATTAAAACATCATCTGATGCCTATTGACCATGTAACAAACATAAATAATATATGAACAAACATATACAACCAGTGGAGATGTCTTCTAGCATCACTTGTGCATATTATTGAATGCATTTACATGATTCATGCACATGTCCTATAAGTGGTAGTTGAAACAGTCAAAAGAGTTCTTAAAAAAAAGGGAAAATAAAAGGAAATAGTCAAAAGGCAATTAATTATTCAACTAATATATGAAAAATAATTAACTAAGTTCTAGCAAATTCCTTGCTTTGATCGTGAGCTTAAAACAACACCATGCATCAGCTTCGAAAGGCTAATAAAATGTGACACCATGCATCAGCCGATGCATTTAGACAACTTAGTGTGTTATGTAGTATAACTTAAAAGTATAATACCAACTGTGCTAGGCTTAACTTAACCCAATCAACCCTCAGCAGTGAAAAAAATACCGACGCCTAGTCTAACAAAGTCTTAAATATGCCTTGATTTAACTCAAAAAAATTCCACCAAATATCAGATAACCTATTTATACCCGAGTCAGTGCCAGATTTATACCCGAACCAATAAAAAAAAACAGCAAGATTAATACCCCAACGAGATTTATACCCAACTCATTGCCAGATTTATACCCTTTAACCACCGAATTTCACAAATTTCACAGATTCAGCAAGATTAAAAAAAAACAGAAAATTCATAAATTTCAGTAAATTCACAAATTTCAAACCTTCTTTGACAGTGGCGCGAGTTGGTTCTTGTGCAATCAGCGGCAATCAGTGGCACTCCATGGTTCTGCTGCGAGTGGCAATCAGCAGCAATTCGTCGACATGGAGACAGAAGACGGAGAGAAACGGAGAAAGGCGGAGTGGCAGTTCTGCGCTGCGCGAATAAGCAACTACATCAAGAGAAAGGACAAGAGTGATTTCGTAGCAGTGGGGATTGGCCAAGAAAGATTGGAGAAGTGCTACCTGGCTACAGTCGGTTTGATGAGAATGTGCTCCGGGTTCTCAGCAGCACGTGAATCTGCCTTCCTCGCAACAAGTTCAAGCCTTTACTTGCCACTATCGGAGACGGATGACACGGAGAAAGGCGGAGACGGAAGACACAGAGAAAGGCGGAGCGCTGCGCGATTTGTGTCTGGCGCGATTTCTGAAAATTTTGGGGCGGAGAACAAGGGTTTTGGGGACGATTTGCGTCTGGCGCGCGAACACGGATTTTGGGGCGAAAAATTTCGCAGAAAAAAATTCGCCACTTTAAAAAAAAAAAAAAAAAAAATTAACTATTAGCGACCGGCGAAAGTACCGGTCTCAGATGTGGTCGCTAAAAGTTCTCTGTCTCCGATAATTTTCGTATTTTTTTTTTAAGTGGAAAAATCATTTATCTGAGACCGGCGTCAGCACCGGTCTCTGATACCGGTCGCAGTAAAATTATTCTGCTATAGTGGTATATACATTTATGAAGATTTTATATATAATTAAAATGATTAAACTTCGAGTATATATCTTTGTCCAGATTTATCCTTAATTAAATCATTTCCACCTATGTTTGACTCACGAATTAATGCATTAATGGCTGAATTTAACATAGCCATTATCGCATCCAGAATATTTAATGCGATCTTTTAATTAATTGCTGTCTTGACCCAATAGGGCCAACACTATTAACAGAAAGTAAAGAACATTACTACTGAATACCTTAATGGGTCTAGAGACATGAGAAAAATTGATGGAATGAAATCATATTTTCTTTGGCAAAATAGTAATTCTAAACATAGAAACAATCACCTGTATATATTAAAATGGTGTAGGGGTTGTATTCCAAAAAAATTAGGAGGTTTGGACATTATTTGAAAAATGACTCTACATGTTTTGGAAAGGGGTTCAAAATGGATTGGCAAGCTTGTAGACAGTTTACTTAGTAACAGTACCACTGGTACTCCTGTTATCAGTACTGGTACTTCCGCTATCAGATGGCTGTCAAATGGGTCGGATATTATCCAACCGTATTCAAATTTGTATTCAAAAATTAGATACAGATATCCGATATCCGAATATCTATGCGAATACGGATATAAATATGGGTTTAAATTTTAATTATCCGCATTCGAAAAGCAAAATATATAATATATAGTTTAATATATATTATTAAAGAAAATTATGTAATTCACTATTATAAAAAGCAGATATCCGTATCCGTATCTGTTTAATATTTGATCCGTATCCGTCTAATATCCGATCCGTATCTGTATCAGAAAATTTAAAACAGATACGAATATGGTTTACCACTATCCTTGCATATCCCTACCGATGGCAATATCACCTCTTTAATTACTCCAGACGCAAAATGAAACAAATTCTACTCGCCAGTCATTAACTAGCTGAAAAGATGAAGTGTTATATGGATATGAGTAGGGGTGGCAAAAAAGCTCGTAGCTCGTGGCTCGATCGTGACTCGCATCTAACTCGCTCGTTACTAGATTGAACTGTTAACGAGCCAGCTCGCTACTAGCTCGGTTTAGAATTAACGAGTTTGAGCTGGGACCTAGCTTGCTCGCTAGCTCGCAATCTAGCTAGGCTAAACATCAATTTGTGATTTTGTATGAATTTGTGTGTATTTTATACTGGCAAGCTTGATTCAGCTTGGTCCAGCTAAGTCCAACTCGGTAAAAAAATGTTTGTAAAATTTGTTTTCTTCTTAAAAAGCCACTGTTAGATCAGCGTTTTTCAAATTAAGTGACTTAATAAATAATAAAAAAATTCATATGAATATGCATGTGCTCAATATGGATATGCATGTGCTCAATATTGCATCATAGCTATTGGACGAAATAATCTAACTGTATTAATTGATATGGATATGAATTTTAAAATTTAATCCTAGATTGATATGAATTTCGACCTCTGGTCTACAAAGCAATTAAACTTTGACAAAAGAAGGTTGACTAGACCACCGACCGTTGATTTTTTAGTTTATAACTGTACTTTCTTTTTTTCACCATTATTACCATTATAGAACAATTAATTGCTTTAAAATGTTATATATGATTACTTGAAACCAATTCGATGAGTTTTTTAGTTAAGCTCAGAAAGAAGTTTGGTGAGCTTAAAAACACTCTAGTTAATTCTACTAAAAAAAATAGAGCAAAACTAGAGTGTGATGTGCTTATCAAGAAGAGTTGGTGAGCACACTTCTAAAAAACTATCGAATTGGTTTCAAACGACGAATTCAAACTGTTGAAATCCATATACTTCATGAGTGATGTATGTATGCAACTAAGGTCCTGTTCGGCCTACAAACAAAACGGAAATAAAAATGAATTTTAAATTAATTTTTACTGTGTGCATGTGGAAACAAAAAATTTCAAGCAAGGTGCGTAACTAAGGATTAGTCGTGCCTACGGGCTTTCGATATAAAAAAAAAAAAATAAGGATTAGTCGACATGCTCTGCAGCCCTTCCAACCCAAATGAAACAAAAGGGAAGAAAGCCCAATAAATCAGCCTGAGTTGATGTGCGTTCAGCCCAAGCTAAATTTGGGCCTAAGTTCGTGCCCGGCCAGAAAAGATGTGCCGACGCCCAAACCAAAAACCAGAACTTAGCGCGATGTATATAAATCAAATTCATACCACCATGGAACTTAACCCAAACATAATTCGAGGAACAAATACTTTGACCAGGAGCGGAGCCAGACTTTCAAGCTATGGAGTCAAACATAAATGGAGATCAAGTATATAAAAAAATTCTACTACGAATGAGGTCAATTTCACCTTATTCATAATATTTTAGTTTAAATTATATTAAAAATAGAGTATAAAAAAAAAATTGCAAATGAATGGAGGTCAATTCGATGTATGTAGCTCCACCTCTGACTTTGACATCAAAAATTGTCACGCTTAGTCATCGGATTGGGATATCACAGAACAACATCATCACATTCATTCGATATCACTAACAAAAAATATACGAATAGAAACAATACATAGTCAGTTACAAAGTTCAATAAGTAATTATTTTTCTCTATAATTAACTTAATTAAACAACTATTCAAATAAATCAAATTAATCTACATAAATACACATCAAATTATGTCTGCATAAACTGAGTTATGATAAACCTCCGGCATTGATAATAATTTCAAGCATTATGCGTATGTTTCACCTTTTTATGACCCTCTTTTTGTTTGATTATTTTCTCTGTTTATTTAAAAAATGTTTTCTAAGAAAATATTACAGATTAATTTCCAAGTTTAAATATTTCTGACAAATATTTACACTTAAAAAATAAATGTAATTAGTTTTCAACTATATGTATCTCATCACAATAGTAAAATGATGACAAATTCTATTAAGTAAATATATTTAATGTTTAGGTATTGTTTCATTATGAAGTAAAGTTAAATAGAATTAAATTGTTTGCTCAATCTTACTTCTCGTATTTTATTTCTTTATGGACCACTTAAAAATATTAAATGTCTTTGGTGTTCATGTTGCTATTATTTTTTTTTTTAAAGAAAGATGCAGGTCAAATCTTCAAATTTTATTGATAAAAAAATATCAGAAGTGTCTGAGTTTACAAAAAAATAAAAACATAAAGAAAAAAAAAATTGTTTTTGTGACTCTTGATATATGTGATTTTGTGACTGTTGTCTTTGGTGTGTCAACCAATCCATCAAATTTTAAACTGTATGACATTAATCGCTTTTATTTTCTCTTTAAAGAACCTTTTTCTCCAAATTACAAAATAAATTGTCATTTGCATTTGCCGTACAATCATATGATGATTCTATAATTACTTCTCCAGTTGTCGTGGTTGTATTTTAAGAACAATAAAGGCCAAAAGTAATCTATATATGTAATTTATCAAAAATTATGATTGCTATATTACTATGTGCTTCACCGAATTTAAATGCAAACATTATTTAACATTTATCGCAGTATATAAACTAGATAAAGTAACAAGTAGCCATTTTTTTCACAAGAATATAACAATAGAAAAGAAATATTATCAGACACTGTCAAGATAAAAGAAAAATATAGAATTTTCTTTTCATAATTGTTCGAAGAAAAATTATCATGTCAAGTAGCAAAATGCGTTTTAATTTCTAAATTGTTCAAAAAAAAAAACAACTAATTGTCTTTTCAAATAACTGTTTCCGTTTTAAATAAAAGAAAAATATATAATTGTCTTTATAAAGATAAACATACTCTTAAAATAAAAATCATAAGAAATTTAAATGAAATTTTACATGTTTCAGACGATTTCTTTTGGTTATGAATGACTGTTAATCTGTTATGCGCTGCATCCCGTAATAAATACAAATCTTTTTACAAGTTTTTTGGAGTGAGGTCAAATATTATCAGCCACTGTCAATATAAAAGAAAAATAAAGGTTTTTTTTAATAATTGTTCTAGATTGTTTTTAATTCTAAATTGTTCAATAAATGCATTTCGTTGTTGTTTCAAAGAGCTATTTCCATTTCAAATAAAGAAAAAATATATAATTGTCTTTTCAAAGATAAACATACTCTTAAATTAAATACAAAACATAAGAAATTTAAACGAAATTTTACAGGTTTCAGACGATTTCTTTTGGTTGTGAACGACCGTTAATCCGTTATTTATATGATGCATCCCGTAATAAATACAAATCTTTTTACAAGTTTTTCGGAGTGAGGCCATATCGTCATAGTAAAGAAATATTATGTCAATATAAGAGAAAAATAAAGGTTTTTTTTAATAATTGTTCTAGATTGTTTTGATTTCTAAATTGTTCAATAAATGCATCTCGTTGACTTTTCAAAGAGCTATTTCCATTTCAAATAAAGGAAAAATATATAATTGTCTTTTCAAAGATAAACATACTCTTAAAATACAAAACATAAGAAATTTAAACAAAATTTTACGGGTTTCAGATGATTTCTTTTGGTTATCAATGACCGTTAATCCATTATTTATGCACTGCATTCCGTAATAAATACAAATCTTTTTACATGTTTTTCAGAGTGAGGTCATACCGTCATAGCAAAGAAAAATATAAAAGAAAAATAAATTTTTTTTAATAATTGTTCTAGATTGTTTTGATTTCTAAGTTCAATAAATGCATCTCGTTGTCTTTTCAAAGAGCTATTTCCATTTCAAATAAAGGAAAAATATATAATTGTCTTTTCAAGATAAACATACTCTTAAAATACAAAACAGAAGAAATTTAAACGAAATTTTACGGGTTTCAGACAATTTCTTTTGGTTATGAATGACCGTTAATCCGTTATTTATGCGCTGCATCCCGTAATAAATACAAATCTTTTTACATGTTTTTCAGAGTGAGGCCATACCGTCATAGCAAAGAAAAATAAAGCTTTTTTTTAATAATTGTTCTAGATTGTTTTGATTTCTAAGTTGTTCAATAAATGCATCTCATTGTCTTTTCAAAGAGCTATTTCCATTTCAAATAATGGAAAATAATATAATTGTCTTTTCAAAGATAAACATACTCTTAAAATACAAAACAGAAGAAATTTAAACGAAATTTTACGGGTTTCAGACAATTTCTTTTGGTTATGAATGTCGACCGTTAATCCGTTATTTATGCGCTGCATCCCGTAATAAATACAAATCTTTTTACAAGTTTTTCAGAGTGAGGTCATAGTAAGAATTTAGATTTTTTTTTTCCCATTAACAATTACGACGTCCTTATATAGCCCGAAATTTCATTTGTATTTTTTTGTTGGATTTCTTCAATCTAGTCTCCTTGTTATCAGTCTGAATCAATTTTTTCAGCTGCCTACTGCATTACAAGAATAAAAGCCATTCAAGAAAAAATTAAAAATCCGAAAATATGGAAATAACCTTGTAATGAAGTGGCTTAAGGGCTAAGAGAAGTCTTATGATGAAATTAATGAAGACGCTGAAAAACCATAGCTTTTTACAGTAGACTTGGAAACGCGTCGAAAGCATTGCCCTTTTGAAATGGGTAATGGGTTGGCACAATTGAGTCATGACGGCAATTAATTTCTCTACAACAAAAAGTTAATTAATTAAAGGGAGGACTGGGGGATTTTACAAAATGTCCATCATTTAAAAAATATCAAACAAAATACTTCCACACTAAATTTATTGACAAAATGCTCTTGTGGGACCCAAACTTCTCCTCCCTCCCCCCCCCCCCCCCCCCCCCTCTCTCCACATTACTCTTTATTTCCACGTTATTACTCTGCCTTTTTAATTTGGAAACTTTTTTTTTTTTTTGGAAAGTGTCAAATGAAGAAGGCTCCATTATTATTAATTTTTCATATCACAATTAATTTCCTATATATCATTCATTTTTAATAACTTCAAATATTTACGTCAAATATTTGCTGGTAAGTTATGTTTCATTTTATTTTCAAGTTATGTTTAGATTTTAATTATTTTAATTTCTGCCTTTTTTTTTTTTTGACTGGTGACTTGCTTCAACAATCCATCGTAATCTAGACAATTTCAAATATCATTTAATGTCTCATGTACAGATTTGTAAAGTCTTATATATTCAGTATAAAATTTATTCTGTAAAATATTAACATCTTAATTCTTTTAACAATCATTACACTACAGTATTAATTTATTCCGTAAAATATTTTGGATTAAATTATGAATCTTTATAATATAGACATTCTGGGTGCGTTTGAATTGTGCAAGGATTAGTGCAAGAATAGCAATTTTTGGATTAGTGATTGAGAATAGTGCTAATCCGAGTGGTTTGAGAATAGTGCTAACTTTGAGCTATTCGGATTAGTAAAATGTCGTTTGGATTGTATATTTGGAATAGCGATGAAGAGAATGAATAAAATAATGATTAAACTAATTTAACATTTAAACTAATATTATATTGCATTTAATATTTAAACCAATATTATATTACATTAAAGCAGAATTTTTTTAATAAATATAATATTTAAACTAATATTATATTACATTTAACATTTAAACTAATATTATATTACATTTAATATTTAAACTAATAGTATATTATATTTAATACTAATTTAATCTGATATTATATTTATTAATACTAATCTAATCTGATATTATATTTATTTAATACAAATATGATATTATATTTATTTAATACTAATATAATATTTAAACTAATATTATATTACATTAAAATTTTAAATTAATATTATCTTTATTTGATACTAATATAATATATAAATTAATATTATATTACATTTAATATTTTAAACTAATATTTTATTTAATACTAATCTAATCTAATATTATATATAATACTAATCAATATTTAAACTAATATTGTATTAGATTTAACATTTAAACTAATATTATATTTTATTTAATATAATATTTTATTAAATACTAATCTAATATCATATTATATTTATTTGATACTAATTTAATATTTAAATTAATATTATATTATATTTAGTATTTAATTTAATATTATATTATATTTAATCTAAAATTTTATTTAATATTAATATTTGATATTATATTTATTCAATACTAATCTATTATTTAAATTAATATTATTATATATTTAATATTCAAACTAATATTTATTTAATACTAATGTAATATAATATTATATTATATTTATTTAACACTAATCAAATATTTTTTTTAATATTATTTTAATATTTAAACTAATTCTAATTGAGAGGAATGAAAATTATTTTTTTATTAATATCACTAATCCTACTAGCTCTATTTTTGCTATTCCACCATTTCTTTGAATTAGTAGAATAGAGCTATTCTTGAGCTAATCTAATTTTTGAATTTGTGTTTGGATGACTCAAGAATAAGAATAGTGGAGCTAATCCAAAAATAGCTCTATTCTTGCACCATCCAAACGCACCCTCTATGTATAGTTTATTAAGTACAAAAAGAATTAACATATGAATATATTAAATATATGTATTCTACATATAGTAAATTTATTCAGTAAAAAAATTGAGATACTCATGCTTCAAAAAAATATATACTAATCATGTATATTTTTCTTAAAGAAATTAAGAAAAAAATAAAATTAATCATTATAACAATCAATTGACCTTTTTTCTCGTTGTACATTTTACAATTTTTTCATCAAAAAATGACAACAAAACATCAGAAGTCTAACAAAATATGCTACAGATTTGTAGTTCATTCAACTTTGTCTTTCAGATACATAAAGTCCAAAGACATTACTAATACCAACAATACGAAAGAGTACAATAAAATAAAATAAAATATTGCTACAAATGATAAATCATAAATATAAACTACTGCCTTAAGTTTATATGCTTGTATCAAACTTTCAAACTTCCTACAAACAAAAAGATATATTTAAAAAGTTATAATATAAATTATAAAGTGAACAACATCATATTAAAAAAAATCAAATACTAATTAATAAACTCTAAATGACCAAAAAAATCTAACGTTAGATTAATGTTTAGCATACTTTAGTTATTAGCAGTAGATGAATTCCCAAGCTGTGGAATCTGCACAAGCATATAATTTTATTAGTAAAAATTAATATTTGAAATTAAAAAGTCTACAAGAAATGAGAGTAATTAACATGGAGGAGAGAGGGGAGAGAGTAACGTGGAGAGAGAGAGGGGGAGAGGAAGGGAAGGGAAGTTTGAGGCCCACAAGAGCATTTTGTCAAGAAATTTAGTGAGGGGGTATTTTGTTTGATCTTTTTTAGAAGATGGACAGTTTGTAAAATTCCCCGGGAGGACTTCATGTATACGGCATACCAAGAGGTGAAAACGGTATGGATAAATATCTGATTATTATTTGAAAATTTAGATGTTGATAGATATCCGTAATATTTATTATGTGTATAAGGATACTGATATGGTTTTATGTTTTAATTAATTATCCATATCAGAATAATAAATATATACCATATATTTTAATATAAATTATGAAAAATTTATGTTATTCACCATTATAATTAGATAAATATTATGATCTTTAATATTTTTTTATTTTTTATATTATTTTAATAAATATCCGATCTGATCAAGACTCATATCTGTATCTGTTTGATATCCGCTCCATATCCATATCTGAAAAATAAAAAAATAAATATGAATATGGTTTTACCACTATCCGCTCTGTTTTCACCCCTAGGTATAACCCTCAAAAACTTTGATATTACACATTCCTCCTTCTAAAATTCATAATATCATATTTACCTCTTTAAATTTCAAAAACTCACGGATTTATACAATTTTTTTATTAAAATTAATTTTAAATTTATGAAGTTTCCATTTATCTTTTATTAAAAAAATAAAAATATTCAGTCATCTAATTCGTCGATTTTCGAGGGCATATGCAAAGTGGCATTTAGACGTGCAATTGTGTGGACGTCACATTTAAGACAATGAACTAGTTGTTCGAACAACCAATTAATTATAAGACTAGATATTTTTCTTAAACATGCTAAACATTTTTTTAAAGACAACAAGATGATTGAATAATTGACATTTAGAGTAATTAACATGATATTATGATTTTTTTTTAAATTTTTTAAGGGCATATTTAAAATTCTCCCTGAAAAAAACATATAAAGTAGCTCTTTCCTCTAAAAACATAAATTTGCCTTTCTCACATCACATGTATTAGTTGGCACAAAAGATTCTTTTCAAGGTAATTTATTTTGAAGTGTACGGATACTATTTTTTTTATTAAATAAGAAGGCAATTATAAATTAATTTATCATTATTTACAATTTTATTTGAACTATCTTTTAAAAAAATATATTATTAAAATAATCATTGTCAAGTGATTGTCATCTCAAAGTCAAAATTCGGTCGATTTTGTTTATTTAGCGTGATGTTTAAGTCTGATTTGTGCAACAAAAAATCTGGCTGCTTTTATTTGCTTTGATCATGTCAAAGTCTCCTATCAACCAATCAAAATATCAATCTCCAACTTGTACATACGTACACGTCTAATAATCTCAAGTCTGATCCGGCCAACGGATGAAATTGTACGTATCCACTTGCAGTTTAAATTAGAGAAGAACGTGCATGATATTTGTTAATTATAATATAAAATTTGATGATAATCATTCCTTATTTATTCATATTATTTTTTGGCTACACATTCACTGTTCATTGTTTATGCATGACTAATTTAGGAGTGTCAATGAAAGTATTTTAACAGTTTATCCGGCTCGTATCATATTCATATGATGAATTTGAATAAAAAAAAATGTTAACTATAAACATGGGTAAGAAAACAAATTCACTAACTTATGAGGTAAGAATATGAAAGAATATGAGTAAGAACTAATTGTATCTGATAGCTAGTTATCCTAGCTATCGGATAATTGATTATAAATATGAAATTATATATAATATTTTATTATTTATACATATAATTAACTGTATACTTTTTTGTTGTTATTATTAGATTGATTTATACAACATTCTATCTTTTTATTAAGTAATTTATAAAAAAAGAAACTAATTTAGTAAACATTTTATATTATTTCTTAATTATTAATATATGATAAAAATAAATTATAACATTTTATATGTTATATTTGATTAATAATTTATAATGTTTAAACTAATGAGATCAAATAATATAATATTTATATGTTGTGATATTATGTACATGAACATATTTATTATTACGAGTAGAACTAGGATGTTCCTAAGTTCATTAAGTTCTTTTGTGAACTCAATTCTAAAATTTGTTGAATTGGCTTCAAACGACGAATTTAAACCATTAAAATCTTTCTACCTTACGAGTGATACATCTACAAACAAAAAATTTAAAATTTAAAATTAATTTTGTATAGAGTCAAAATGGCAAAAAAAAAAGTCCAAAAAATGAATGCATCAAAATTAATTTATAAGTTTTTTATTTTGACCACTTGACTTTATACTAAATTAGTTCTAAACTTTAAATTTTTCACATGTAGATGCATCACTCATAAGTTAGAAGGATTTCAACAATTTCAATTCGTCGTTTATAGCCAATCCGATAGATTTTAGAATTGAGTTCGCAAAGAGACTTGGTGAACATAAACACCCTAGTTCTACTCTATTTAATACATTATTTATTTATTATATTTTAGATTAAATTATATACACTATAAATTTATTCAATAATTATTTATTATATATTTTGTTATTTATTATCTTAACAAGATAGAATATAGAGTAGACTATTGCTTCGTAAATATGAATATGAAAATGTCGACACATACTTATCCGTTCACGTGCCTCTATATGAATATGAAAATATCTCCATCCAACGCATACGTATCCGTTGACGTGCACCTTCATCCATCGCTTGGTTTCCAATTTAGCAGGGAAATCTCCCCGTGCATTAAGGCTCCGCATGCGCTATAGTCAAGGATACCTTCATCCTGTTCAAATGGAGAGAAAAAGGCATCAAAGTTCAGAGTTCAGACGGTTGCTTACACACAAACACGCGCGTATAAATCAATGTTGTAACATGCGGTTTTATTCATGCATGCAGAATGTCAGCATATGCAGTATGCGGCCGGATATGTGGAATTTCATGCGGACTTATATATATAGATTTTAAACTATATATTAATTTATTTCCACTCAAAACATGCAATATATTCTCATTAAAATTATTCAAACAATAAATTCGCACATATGCGGCCCAATATGCGGCCGCATATGTGAAACCGCATATTTGATGGAAATTTTTATGCTGAATCAGACTGCATACGCATATGCGGCCGCATGAACCGTATTTTACAACACTGGTATATATATATAGAGGAGGATTCCAATACTTCATATTTTTCATATTTTCATATCTTATCATATCTCATATTTTATTTTTTTCGTTTGTAAAATTCAAATTGTCAATCCGAACAACTCAACATGATATTTAATATAAAATATACATGAGGATGAAATTTTATATTTTTTGCAAAGTCGGATAGAGGATGACCAATAGGGCTGCTCATGAGCCAAGTTGAGTCTAATCAGTCGATGGTAACTTGGATTCAACACATGAACTCATGAGCCGAGTTAAGTCCGAGTCGCTAATTTAGTTTCGAATCATAAACTCCAATTTAGAATCAACTCGCGAGCAACTCGAGTCGAAGCGAATCAACTCATAAACTCATAAACTCATAATATAGTACATAGTGAGCCAATCAAATATAATTCGAACAAAAAATAGTATATTGTTTATTAAAATACTACACGATTAAAAGTTTATAACGAAAAAATCGCCAATACATAATTATATATTACAAAAATGAAAGTATCATGTTGAATAATGCACGAGATACATGTTGAATAATGTATGTATACATAGGCCTAGGAGGCTACGAGATATTTACAATAAATATATCGAAAAGACTTAGCGTCAAAACTCAAAATTCTTCGGTCCAAGAGGAAACATCCACCCAAATCCCATGTAGAAAATTGCATTCCAAGTTTCCAACCTCCCCTATATATACATACTATGATCTCACAACTTCACAACACATCTATATCTCAACAATGGCCTCTCAAACCAGGAGCTTTCTCTCTCTCCTCACCATCCCCCTCTTGCTCTCTCTCCTTGCTGCCTCTGCCCAGGCTGGCAGCATTGCCGTGTACTGGGGTCAGAATGGCGATGAGGGAACCCTGGCCGATGCATGCGCCACCGGAAACTATAAGTTTGTCATGCTGGCTTTCCTGACAACCTTTGGCAATGGCCAAACCCCGGTTCTCAACCTTGCGGGGCACTGTGATCCGGCATCAGGCACTTGCACCGGGCTCACCTCTGACATCCAGTCATGCCAGTCCCAAGGCGTTAAGGTAATTTACACCAATTCTACTCACTAAATAAATAAACGAAACAAATTTATGAGGCTCTCAAATTATTCATTTTAACTAAAAAAATGAGATAAAATTTAAAATCACTGATAGATAACATATAACAACTACGGCAATGAATTATTCATCTTAATCCAGTCATGCCAGTCCATGGGGATTAAGGTTACTACCAATTGTCTACCAAAAAAAGTTAACAATTAATTTTAAGTTCTTTCATGTCGATTCTAAATTACTATGTATGATTTTGACTAACTAAATAAAAGAAAACAGATTTATAAGCTCTGAAATTACTTATTTTTAACTAAATAAAATATAAATTAACTGATAGATCAGAACTATAGTCTTACTATGTAATTATTATACTATTATTAATCTAAAATTTATAATTATACATAGGTTATTCTTTCCCTCGGTGGGGCATCTGGCAGCTACCAGCTCACTTCCACCTCAGATGCACAGAATGTGGCCGACTACCTCTGGAACAACTACCTCGGCGGAAGCTCCTCTTCCCGTCCCCTCGGTGCTGCAGTTCTCGATGGCATTGACTTCGATATAGAAGGCGGTAGTTCAGACCACTATGGTGACCTGGCAAATTCCCTCAAGCAATACAACAGCCAGCTCTTACTCACTGCTGCTCCCCAGTGCCCTTACCCGGACGCCTATCTGGGACCCGCACTACAGACAGGGGTGTTCGACTATGTCTGGGTGCAATTCTACAACAATGCACCATGCCAGTACACGTCTGGTGACGTAACCAACCTTGTAAACTCGTGGAACACTTGGACGAGCAGTTTTCAGGTGACGAATGTATTTTTGGGGATACCGGCTTCGACTGACGCAGCCGGAAGTGGGTACATTCCGCCAAATGATCTGATATCTCAGGTTCTTCCGGCGATTAAGGGGAATTCGAAGTATGGCGGGATCATGCTGTGGAATAGGTACTATGATGTGCAAAATAATTACAGTCCTCAAGTGAAAGGCAGTGTGTAAGATTTTAGAGTTTGGTGAGAACTGCAAATGAGTGATTAATTAGTTACATATATTGAATAAATCATGTAGGCCTAGGCGGCTACAATATATTTGTGGAAATAAATTACAATGTTATCAGTTTATTATTGCATTTAAAAGTATTGTTGACTATATTTGATTATGGCGGTGGCCCAGTCAACAATTTAGTACTGAGTACTGACTATTGAGGTAGTTTTTTCTTTGACATTTGTTCGTTGAAATGGTCAATGGAGAAGACTGAAGACAAAAGTTATGTTCAAAATAAACTCTATGCTATTTGAGATAGAGATCCATAACAGACTTCTAATAGAGTCTCTGCTTTTTTAAAACAGCCTTTTCTGTGACGGATCTGAATTATAGGGAAAAATAGCACGGCAAAGCCGGCTCCGTCACGGAATGGCACAGTCACGGTACCGAACGGAATAACATGTGTGACTGTTACGTGCCTTGACTCGCATGTCGCGTACCGTGACTATTCGCATGCGTGGCCATCTTTTGAAAAATTGGCACAACAGGGTACATCACGCGAAAGATCTAGTTACGGCATGGCACGGAACGTGATCACGTGAGTCACGTGTTAGATCTGGATCAAATGGTAAATCTTGAATAAACTAATCTAAATTATAAAAAAAAAAGAGTTAAACGTGGACAAACATGACCAATCATGTTTGGACACGATACATTTACACGTTTGGGCACGGCATGACTCGCGTGCCGTGATTACCTTCGACATTTTGGTCACAGTACATATGACTGTTCACTTAATCATGACACGGCACGACACGAAATAAAATCACGGGACGTTAGTCACGACACCACACGTTTTTACCGCTCTAATCTGAATCATATTTTCCTACATTCCGAAACTTTGAGGTGCATATATATGAAATAATTTTAGGATACGCATGAATTAAGTTGAACAGATCAAGAAAAAGACAAAATTTGTGAAAAAGAAATGAGCCGTCCATCCACCTGTTGTTCATCCATATGTTCACTAAAATATAATTATTCAGTACTAAAATTTTATCATTTTATATACATTTATGCAGATTTTATATATAAAATGATTAAACTTCGAGTATATATCTTTGTCCAGATTTATCCTTAAGTTAAATCAGTTCCACCTATGTTTGACTCACGAATTAATGCATTAATGGCGGAATTTAACATAAACATTATCGCATGAAGAATATTTAATGCGATCTTGTAATTAATTGCTGACTTGACCCAATAGGGCCAACAGCATTAAAAGAAAGTAAAGAACAGTATTTTTTTTTTTTGATGGTAATCAGCAATTGCTGACTACATATGTATTGATATAAAAAGTTTATTTACATTCACTATCTCTAATCTAGTGCAACTATCTAGCTCGCATCAATAGCCAACAGTATTACTGGGCCAACAGTATATATGTTCTTAACATACAATTTATGAATTGAACATTATTTGAAAAATGACTCTACATGTTTTGGAAAGGGGTTCAAAATGGATTGGCAAGCTTGTAGACAGTTTACTTAGTAACAGTACTACTGGTACTCCTGTTTCCAGTACTGGTACTTTCGCTATCAGATGGCTGCCATGGGCCCATGACTAGGGGTGCAAATGGGTCGAATATTCCGACCGTATTCGAATTAGTATTCAAAAATTAGATACGGATATCCGATATCCGAATATCCGTACTAATATGGATACAGATATGGTTTTAAATTTCAATTATCCGCATCCGAAAAGTAAATATATAATATATAGTTTAATATATATTATGAAAAAAATTATTTTGATCTATTTTATGTTTAATTTGGTCGTGTTTTTTCTTCTCAATCAATGGAATAATGGATATTTAAACTTAAAAGTTCCAGATAAATTCTAGATATCGTTATGAACTTGTATTTTTATATTTAAAAATCAAATAATCAATCTAGATCGTTCAACATAATTTTCATATGAAAATATAGAATTAAAAAAAAATATATTTTGTTTAATTTTTATTTTTTTAAATAGATAAAATTTAGAACATTCGAAAGTAATCATATTCTACCAATCTAAATAAATAGTAAAAAAGTTTTTAAAAAATATATGAATTGGTCTTCAATTACTTTTTTTTATGGAGATCATATTTAACAGTTTAAATCGATTGTTTGAACTTTATAAATAGAGATACATATGAATAGCACAGATATATGTTACCAAAGCCTCTGTCACTCTTCTGTTTTAGGGCTTACAAAATATAAATTAGAGGCAATCAGGTTAAGAAGTTTTGGAGGGGAAGATAAGAGTGAGTCTATGTTACTATGCATATCACGAGTTAGTCTATACATATGAATTAATATTTTCATTTTTTAAATTTTAACGGTCGTCAATCCGAACTGTTCATAATGATTTTTATATTAATATGTACTTGCAAACCAAATTTTATATATTTTAGAAAAAATAAAATTTAAGATAGATAGAAAATCACTGATTTTGGATGGTCCAGAATTTTCAAATCAAGTGATTTTTTACCTATCTTAAAAAATAATAAATAAATTCTAAAAAAATATAAAATTTGATCTGCAAGTAGATATATATTCATATGTGAATTATATTGAATGGTTCGGATCGACCATTAAAAATTTGAAAACAAAAATATTAACTCGTATTACGAATCACATGATATACTCACTCAGGAATATATATTCTCAAATTGCATTTTTGGGACCATCTTGAACGAACAGAGTCAAAGAAAATTAAGTTAAGTACCTTTCCTAGACAAAACTGTTGACTGGGCCACCGCCATAATCCGGATTTTTTTTTATTTAGCAGACCAAAAAATCGGAATTAAATAAAAACCACTGTGTCTGGAGTTCTGTCATAAATACCACCCCCGCACAAGGGTTGTGCGCACCCGAAAAACGGATCCGCACAACCATTTGGCGCACCTGAAGTGCGGGTCCACGGAAGAGTTCGCGCACCGGGTCCGCGCAACAATTTGGCGCACCGATCGGATTCGCACAAGCCTTGTGCGCACCCCCCTCTGTGCTGGTCCAAGGCAGATTTCGCGCACCGAGTCCGCACAACAATTTCGCGCACCAATCGGATCCGCACAAGGGTTGTGCTCACCCCCCCTCCCCTGGCGCTATAAAGCCCCTTGCGCACCCGATTTTACCCATTCTGGTCCACGCCTCAGCCCCACAGTAAAGGTAAATTTTTTTTTTTATTTAAAATTTGTAGTTTAATGTTTAGATAGGTTAGATATTTTGAATCGGACTCTGCTGCTTTTCTGAGAGAAAAGCAGCAGGCTGCTTTTCCGATCTCAGCCATTCAAATTTGTTGAGATTTGTGCATGGAAAAGTTACTTTATCGAGATACGCAAATTGAAAATTTTGAATGGTTGAGATTGGAAAAGCAGCAGGCTGCTTTTCTCTCAGAAAAGCAGCAGAGTCGGATCCAGATATTTTAGATAATTTAGTTTGTAGAATTTAGATAATGTAGTTGTAAAATAATTGTAGTTTAATTTAATTTAGATAATTTAATTTATTTAGTTTGTAGATTAAGTTTAGATAATATAGTTGTAAAATAATTGTAGTTTAATTTAATTTATTTAGTTTGTAGATTAAGTTTAGATAATGTAGTTGTAAAATAATGGTAGTTTAATTTAATTTAGATAGTTTAGCTAATTTAATTTATTTAGTTTGTAGATTAGTTTAGATATGTAATTTAGTTGTAAAATAATTGTAGTTTAATTTAATTTAGATAGTTTAGCTAATTTAATTTATTTAGTTTGTAGATTGGTTTAGATATGCAATTTAGTTATAAAATAATTGTAGTTCTTGCGAATTTAATCGGACGATTACCCATTAATTTAGTTTGTAGATTACTTTATCGATTGTTTTAAAATTTGACATAAAATGTATACTTTATTTTAGTATGGCGTCAACGAGCGGCACAACACCATTGGATGAGCATAATTGGGATCAGGAGTTGATCTCTACAATATTTCCGCACTATACGGATGAGAGCATTAGCCCCGTCTGTTGGTTCCCGCACGAGGGCCACAAGATGAAGCTAGCATATGTAAGTTTACATTTGAGAAATAATTTAAATGAAATTTTTTTTTTGGAAAAATATCTCTATTATTTATTTTATTTGCATTTGGAATTTATTTTAGGATCATGACATGACGGAGGTGAGGAATAACCATATGACTCTACAATATGACGTGCGCTATGCACCGGTGTTACAGAGGATGGGGTTGTGGCATGTGTCACAGCTCGCCCCTGTTATTGCAGATGCCTCACTTACATCTGCACTGGTCGAGAGGTGGCGGCCGGAGACACACACGTTTCACCTGCCCATTGGAGAGATTACAGTCTCTCTGCAGGATGGGAGTTGTCTTTGGGGTCTGCCCATTACTGGAGATGCTGTGACCGGTGTTGAGTACGGAGACTTTACGCAACTCGTGACCAATTTGCTGGGTGAGGGATTGATGAAGCGGAGGAAGACAAAGAATGGCATGATTGACTCCAAGAACGACATCTGTATAGTCGCCTTGCGGGAGCGTTTCAGGTAATTTTAAATTTAATTGATTGCATGCATGTAACTTTTTAAATCATTTGATTACGGCATTTACATTGTATACAAGTAATTTTATAGTCAAGAACTAGCCGAACATGCCGATCCTGCTGAGATAGCTCGATGGACCCGGGGTTACATTATGGAGATGTTCGCATGCTGGATGTTCCCAGATTCATCCGGGGGCACTGTTCCTGCCTCTCTATTACAATTTTTGTTGGACTTGGAGAACCCGCCAAACATGAACTGGGGTGCAGCGGTCTTGGCATGTCTATACCGCGGTTTATGCAATGCGTGTCAGGTATTGAAAATCATTTTTTCTGGTTAGTATTTCAACAATTTGATCTATGTTTTGTATAAAAAAAAACTGCAACTTGCATTAAAACAGGTGACGAAGAAGAGATTTTACGGTCCGATTGGTCTCCTCCATCATTGGTCATGGACGAGGTTTCCATTCGGCCGTCCATCGTCACTAGTGAAGGATTGGGCTCCAAATTGGGGTCAGCCCGACAGGCAGACATGTCCTGCGTATGCTCAGAGATGGGCCTCGGAGAAGTCTTTCTACCGTACCCCACATGGACGACCTACAGGGGTTGCTTTTTTCCGGTGTCAATTCGAGCAGATGAGGCCAGATGAGCACGTAGACTGGCGCCCGTACGATGAGCTTGTACCGAATGAGGGTCATGTTTATGGCACCCACTCTTTCTTGGACGACTTGCCTTCTATATACGCGGCACAGCGACACTTCTGGTTAGCTCAGGTAACACTTCTATTCTTAGATAAAAAAAATAATTCATAAAATTTGTAGTTACTAAAGTTTTATATTTTTTTCTCTACAGGTACCGCTTGTTTATTTCCAGGTTATAGAGCATTATTATCCTGGGCGGGTCATGAGACAGTTCGGCATGTCTCAGTATTTTCCTGTGCCCGTTCCGATAAGCAAAGATGAATGGTACCAGTTACATAGGGCATTAGACACTACTGATGGGAAGAATTGGCGGAATTTGCGTGAGGGTTATGTGCAGCGGCTTGAGGCCATGGCTCCGGAGGACATGATTCCTGAGCACCTCCAGACTTATGCGTTCGAGGCATACGACCAGGAGTACTGCCGTTGGTACCAGGAGAACTGTGCATTTACTGTCTTCATGTACGGTCAGATCTCGGAGATAAATAAGAAGCCGCTCGCAGTACGACGTGACATGAATGACCGAGATTACGGCTACATTCCATGCGGTGGTCCGGCTGCACAGATTGTAAGATTTTATTATCCCTTTATTATTTAAAAATATTTTTGATATTAAATTACATTCTGAACTAATTTATTTACAATTTATTTGAAGGTGCTGATGAACATCAAGCAATGCTTGATAAGTGCAAGAATGGCAATCACAAGAGGGTGGAAGAAATTCGGGAAGAGAATGTTGTGCATGGCTGCACCGCCAGTCGTCGTCGCCGGATACAAGCCCCAACTAGACAAGATCCTGATATTGTCAGATCTTCCGGCTTATGAGGACCTGCACGACATGATTAGTGACGACTCTGCACCGCCTGGGAGCACCGCCGAGCCAGATATGTCAGATATTCACGCAGCTGCGACTGTTGAGGCGGCATTTGCGACAGCTGGTGATGTGGCGGTACGTGTTTAATATAAAAAGTGATGTCGTGTTATCTTCATTGTGAAACCTAATTATCTTTTAATTTTAGGGACGTACGCACCGCCCATGGGATGATCCGTCGCAGCCAGCAAGAAATTTTACATTTGAGCTGGGATCTCAGTACGGTAACACCACGCAGTCACAGGACTTCCCTTCTCAGGATGACCCTTCTTCTCCTGTATTCTTCTCACAACCCCAGCAGGATCCATTCAATTATGTAGCTGATACACCGGAGGACGTCACATTCGGTCCAGGGGCAGATCAGGGCGGAGATGCAGATACTTTGTTTGGTGAGATACAGGAGGAGGCTCCACAGGCGTCACAGCCCTCCCAATCCTACATGCCGATATTTCAGAACGTACATGAGGAGGAGGGACGAGGCAAGAGGCAGAAGAGGAAGACGGTTCCGTACACACCATCCTCCCGTTGATATTTCGATCTTAGTTGTTATTTTGTTATTTTGTGTTGGAACTTTTATTTAGATTTTATGTTTGTGACTGTTATGCATATTTTATTTGGGACTGTTACGCATATTTTATGTTGTTATTTCGTGTTTGACACTTATTTTATTTAGGTAATAAATAAGCTAATAAATAACCTAAACATAAGCTAATAAATAATACAACATACAAACATCATAATATTGTCTAGTCTCATTCAGCTAATAACTAATACAACATACAGACATCATAAATAATACAAAAATCACATTCAAATATCCTTATTGAGTATTGCCCCGTGCATTCCTTCTCGTTCTGGCATTCCTTTCCAGGGTTTCTCTGTTAGGCTGGTTACCTGCTGGTCTTCCTTCCAGTATATCCATCTACATTCGGATCGGATTATGCCGCCTCTTGCCCAATTTAATGATTCTTCGCTCCGGAACTGAGATCGGGCCTTCGTACGCCGGCCAATCGCTTTGATTGTCATACACGTGGAATTGACCACTCCATGTGGCGATTAATTCATCAATGCTGTAGTAGTAATTTACGAAAGTATTTGGATCGAAGTTTCTACAATTTTACACAAATTATGTCAATCTTACCAAATTATTATACAATTGTTATGAAATTATCATCAGAGATTGGTACCTTAAACGACACACAGACATCACATGAACACATGGTATTCCACTTAGTTGGGGCTTTTGGCAGGTGCATTCCATGCGATTGTTGTCCTGAAGTACCACTCTGTATGTGGCATCTCGCTCCATTTGTGACAAGCTGTCTCTTTGCATGTCATATGCAATTTTCTTACCATGGGAGGTCACCTGCCACTCGTTACGGCCAAATGTGACCGCGCTCATTTTTTGGGTCTTGCGAATGTGCTTATCCATCTTTTCATGGACACGAGTGGAAAAAAGTTGACCCTGCAATTGCAATTCCACAGCACGCTCTCTTCTTTCAACAAACCAGTCGACACACTTGGCAAACGTCTCCTCAACAATTGCGGCAACTGGTAACCTGCGAAAATTACAACATACTATTAACTTAAGAAACATAAAACCGTCAATAAATAATAAATTTTTCGTTGATTATAAAACACAAACCTTCGAGAAGTTTTGAAGACATTGTTGAGCGATTCAGAACCGTTGCTAGTCATGATTTTCCAACGAGCCCCGTTATCCATAGCTTGATACACCTTCCATGGCTTAGACAGTTCTGCTTCGTCATCAGGATTGTACTTTCCACATGTATCCAGGTATTTCAGCCATTCGGGATTTCTCCTTCCGATTGCATCGAGGCCTTCTACCATTCTTCTTGGTTTCTTCTTTTTCACCAAGATTTTGAAAAAGTTGGAAGCAACTTTATCCTTGGAGTGTTTACCATAATTCTCAAATACATGTTGAGAGCAGTATTTGTGAACACACTCCCCGTTCTCCTCAGACCAACCCAGATCATCCTGTATGAACACCTTTTTTATGCCCATGGCCCGGTCAGATATGACACACATGAATCTATTTGGACCAATTACAACCTGCCTCACCCACTTCATAAACCACCCCCAATTATCAAAATGCTCACTCTCTACCAGCCCAAATGCTAGCGGGATTAACTGGTTCTCCGCATCATATCCGGTTACAATCAACAATCTACCATTGTATCTACCTGATAGGAAACAAGCATCGATGCTGATGACTGGTCTGAGGTGACTCGCTGCTTCAATACAAGGCCCCCAAGCCCATGCTAATCTCATGAAATACCGGTACCCATCTCTTTTGGTTCGTTTTGAAACATATTTATATTGGGTTCCCGGATTTGCCTTTTTGATTGCATCCAACAAAGGGATAACAAGCCCGTAAGACCCCTCCCAACTACCAAATGATCAAGCAATGGCTAACTCCCTACCACGCCACAATTTGTTGTACCTAGGGACGATGCTCTCGTACCTTTCAGCAACCAGATCGCTGATGGTGCTGATACTAATATCAGCATTTTTTCGTAATGACAACTTTATACAGCTGGCGACCATTGCGGACGTCAACTGCGCATGATCTGACCTTGTTGCATCAGCGTGGCATGTGTGAGGTCCCTTATATGTTGTGACCGCCCAGTCATCACCAAAACCTGTAGCTCTCGCAGCCATCTTCCACTGGCAACGGTCGCTCTTGCACTTATACCTCAACCTTTTTGAGTCACTATGTGTCTGATTCATCTCGATATTATTCTTTATATGCCAACAGTAAATTTTTTCTTGCATTTGCTCTTTGCTGCCGTATGTCATCCCCTCAGACAATTCATGTTGTTTTTCACCCTATTTAAAAAATTAAAAAATTAACAAATATAAATAAATATTTTTTTTAATTAATTAAAAATGAAACATACCTCAGAAGTTGCAAAAAAAGAGCTGTCAGCTTCTTCAAACCCCAATGTGTCATGAAATTGCTCGAACGGGTGTCCTGATGCACCACCTGACACCTGCCACTGTCGTCTACCAAGTACAGGAAAATTTGTATCCACATCACTAAGATCAGTTGCCCCACCGCCGTCACTGGCATCCCAATTTTCCTCTGCCTCCCGCTCTTCAGGATCTTCATCTGTATTTTCAGCATAATAAAGCGGTTCCGGGGTTGGAGATCGATTCCCGTCACATTCGGCCCGGCTAGAACTAGTAGATGGAACCCGAGGTCGTCCCCGGGCAAGTTGGGAACGACTAGGTCCAGCCCCTACAGATGAGGACCGACTAGCACTCCCTAAAGTTAGAGCCCGGACAGGACCCGTCACAGATTGCTCATGAACCCGACCCTTGGTCATTTGTGGCATAGTTCTGGTGTTTTGATTTTGGTTACGTCTGGGGTTCTGTCTAGGGTTAGCTACAACATATAACTCTAGGAACTTGAAAGGAGTGGTCAAATTCATTGTCATTTGGGTATACAACCTCCAGTTATTATCATCTTGTACCGGTAGTTGTTGGAACCATGTTTGATTGCCTTGACCAATATTGATCCTTGCGGAAATTACCAGTTCATAATAATTCGGAGCAATACCAATTTGTTGGTACACTTCTCTAGTTATACCTCTAAGATCTAAATCCGGCGTAATATTGAACATTTTTGAAGGTTGAGTACTGTAATAAGCACCATTTGGCCCTTGTAAAACTTCACCACCAAAATAACAAGCAATTCCAATCATAATTGAACAAACCTATCAATTAATAAATTTAATGTTAATTTTTAAAAATAATGTCAAATAAAAAAAAACTAGTTTTACCTCTGCTGTCGCTTATGCCTGCTCCTTGGTAGTGTTGTGGAATGAACACAGTTTCCAGAAAATCCTATTTATAATTTTTTTTTTGGGTGCGCCAAACAGCTGTGCGGATCCGGGGGTGCGCACAAGGGTTGTGCGGATCCGAATTGGGTGCGCAAAAGGGCTGTGCGGATCCGATTTGGATGGATCAGGTGCGCACAAGGGTTGTGCGGATCCGGATCAGGTGTGCACAAGGGTTGTGCGGATCCGATTTTGGACGGATCGGGTACACACAGCGGTTTGCGGATCAGTTTTATTGGGTGCGCACAACCCTTGTGCGGATCCATTTTTCGGGTGCGCACAACCCTTGTGCGGGGGTGGTATTTATGACAGAACTCCAATCACAGTGGTTTTTATTTAATTCCGATTTTTTGGTGTGGTAAATAAAAAAAAATCCGGCCATAATCACACGTTCAACAATTCTTTAAAATGCAATAAATAATTGAAATACTTGTAATTTATTTCCGCAAATATCTCGTAGCCTCCCCGGCCTACATACATTATTCAACATATATCTCATGCATTTTATTCATCCTAACATGCATTAGCTAATCACTCATTTCCAGTTCGGATCAAACCCTCAATCTCACACACTGCCTACCTATTCCACAGCATAATCCCACCATACTTCAATGACCCCTTAATCGCCGGCAAAACCTTAGATGTCAGATCATTTGGCGGAATGTACCCGCTCCCTGCTGCGCTAGAAGAAGCGGATAACCCCAAAAATACGTTCGTCACCTTAAAACTGCTTGTCCATTTATTCCACGAGCTTACGATGTTGTTTGTGTTGCTAGACGAGTACTGACAAGGTGCATTGTTGTAGAATTGCACCCAGACATAGTCAAACAACCCTGTCTGTAATGCGGGTCCCAGATACGAGTCCGGGTAAGGGCACTGGGGAGCGGCGGTGAGTAAGGCCTTGCTGTTGTATTGCTTGAGGGATTTTTCCAAGTCACCATAGTAGTCTAAACTACCACTTTCTAGCTATATCGAAGTCAATGCCGTCGAGAACCGCGCTACCGAGGGGACGGGAAGAGGAGCTTCCTCCGAGGTAATTGTTCCAGAGGTATTTGGCAACACTCTGCGCATCTGAAGTGGAGGTGAGCTTGTAGCTTCCTGATGCCCCACCAAGGGAAAGAATAACCTATGTATAATTATAAGATACACAGCAATGCTGCTGGCTCGGGCAGAGTACATGAGAAGAGAGAGGAAAAGAGGGATTGGGAGGAGAGAGAGAATTCTCCTGGTTTGAGAGGCCATTGTTGAGAATTGAGATACAGATATGGTGTGAAGTTGTGAGGTGAGTTGATAGATCGATAGCATGCATGTATTTATAGGGGAGGTTGGGATGCAATTTTCAATTTGTGATCAATTGAATGGATATTTGTTTACACGTACACCGGAGACTGCTGGATTTTGACTAGTTATGACTGTTAGTTGGGTTGGATATTTAAACGAAGCAGTCTGATGCCTTCTTTCTAATGTAAATCTATTTGGAAATATGGTGTATTTTATTGAATTTAAGTGACAGGTAACGCATGAAGTAGGGGTGTCAATGAAAACTGTTTACCCGTTTACTCTATTCATATCGTATTCGATAAGACGGGTATGGGTAAGGTTTTTTTTTTGTTAGCTTATTGGGTATGGGTATGGGTAAGGATTTTTTTTCGTTAGCTAAACGGAAATGGATACGGGTAAAGACTATTTCGTACTCATTGGGTAACGTCTAATTATATAAAATAAATTTCATATAGATATATAAATATTATATTCAATTTATTCAATTTTATGTTTCTCATATCACTGTGTCAACGTTAATTCATGAAAAAATGTATGTATTTTGTTGCAAGAAGAATATTATATTAAACATATAACTTTTTTATTTGAATGTTTTATTATTTAGTTAACGAATTGAATTTTGAATTTGTTAGAAGAGATATTTGTATTTTTCATATTTGTATTTGTAAAAAAATTATTAGTTAGAACTGATTGCATATTTTTTTTTATATTAGTAATTGTGATTGCATATATATGACATGATGAATTTTGATAGTATATTTATAAAAATAATAAAATCATTATATTAGTATTATTCGTTATTCATCCGCTACCGTTTCGTTACCCACTAATCTTAACGGGTACGGGTAGGGTAGGGTAAAACAAATTCTTAACGGATAAGGGTAGGGTATGGGTAAGGTCAATTCTTAGTGGGTATGGATATGAAAATGCTTCCACCCTACCCGTATCGTACCCATTGACACCCCTAGCATGAAGACAAAGTAATGCCTGTTTCACAAGTCTAAAAATCATAAACAATGAACAGTGCATGCATGGTCACCAAACTTTATAGTTATAAATATTTTGGAGTAAGGCTATTGTGCATTGCGAATTAAAGTTGGTGTTTTAATTCACGCTCATATCGCTATTTTCAAAGTTCAAATAGCCGATCCGAACCACTCAACATGTTCTTCATATTGAAATGTGCTTGGAGACCAAATTTTATATTTTTTTGGAATTTTTTTACTATTTATTAAGCCACTTTGAAAATTGCTGATCCAACGGTGGCTCAACCAAACAGTGAAACCGTTGGATCAGCGATTTTCAAAGTGACTTAATAAATAGTAAAAAAATTCCAAAAAATGTAAAATTTGGTCTCCAAGCACATTTCAATATGGAGAACATGTTGAGCAGTTCGGATCGGCTATTTGAATTTTGGAAATAGCAATATGAGCGCAAATTAAAACACCCACTTTAATTCGCAATGCACAATAGCCTTACTCAATATTTTGCCCTTCTATAATTTTAAAGAGGAGCGATCCAATTATATTATTTTATAGTGACACATCTTGAAACCAAAGATTATTTTTATAATTTTAAAATTCAAATAGTCAATTTGAACCGTGCAACACAATTTGTATATAATTAAAATGTGTATGGAGACTAAATTTTATATTTTTTGAAATTTATTTGCTATTTTTTTAGAATTTTTAAAAATAGTTGTATTTCAATGGTCCATAATTATCCAAAAACAACAATTTGATATATATCTTAATAAATATTAAACAAAACTCAACAAATATAAAAGTTTGCCTCCAAGCATATTTTAATATGAAGATCATGTTGAACGATTCGGATAGACTGTTTGGACTTTCAAATTTCAAAAAATGACTTATATACTTTTGGTATCAAGATGTGTCTTCATAAAATGATGTAATTGGATCCCTTCTCAATTTTAAATGTGATTTCATATATATAATTTCATCCGTTCTAGGTACTTAAGATTATTAGACATGTCACATGTATGTACAAGTTGGAGATTGATATGCTGATCGAACATTTTGACTTGGTCAAAGCCTTTTTAACAAAAATAAAATAATAAAAAGATTGTTGCAATTGCAACCAAAGCAAAGCAGCCACCAGCAAGATCTTTTAGTAAATTTGTCACACAATCCGAATTTAAACATCACGCTAAAACAATATAATCCAGTGATTTTTCTTTTATGCAATCTAATCAGTAATTAAAAAAATCAAATAAAATTATAAATGAAAGACAAATTAATTTAAATTTGCAATCATATATATATATATATATATATATATATATATATATATATATTGACAATTTATGCATTTAACATTATTCAAAATATGGCTTTACATAATTCCAAAAATGGGGTTGAAAAAGTATACTGGCAAAGCTTCTACACAGTATGCTTATCAAAGCAGGCCCACTGACATTTGTACTGGTGCACTCTTGTTAACAGGCTCTATGGGCCGTAACAAAGAGCTACTTCTTGTGGAGAGCAGTTTGAGTCTAATGGGTTCCATAACTGTCCGGTCCGCTTTAAGATCTGTGCACACAGATATTAAAGTGAACATGCACGAATACTAAAACGACGCACACAGTTTTTAAAGCGGATCAGACGGTTATGGAACTCATCGAATTCAATTTGAGTCCGATGAACATCGGATCCAAACTGCTCTCCTTCTTGACTTAATCTTTATTCAGAAAATAATAACAACCTCCAACAATTTTGAAATCAGCCTTACATCAAGAACTAACATTTGGTCTAGTGGCTAAGGCACATGGTGTCTATGTGAGAGGTCATGAGTTCGAAACCCAGATGGAAAAAATCATTTGTTATAATAATAAAGATATTAAATAATTGAGTGGCTTGGCCTCCAACTTTACTCAAAAAAGAAAAATCAGGCTTACATCACCTGTTAGATAACAAGTACAAATTCACTTATCAATATGGTACTTTTGAATTTCTTTACAATGTGTCAAAATAATTCCAGTCCTGAATTCATTTATGCAGAAAAGCTTGACGAAGATGATTCTGTTTGTCCTTTTTTTTTTTACTTGTACATATTTTACTGTACTGGTATTATCACATACTTTTATAAGCGTGGATGTTGACTACTTGACATGAAATAAGCATTAGCACTAACTTCTTTTTTGCTCTTACCATGAAACGTACGATACTGGATAGTCTGATTGAAGACAAGGAACAGCCTTAATTGCTTATGATCATGAATTGATAACAGGAAATAAATTAAGTACTAATCTATGAGAATCCAAAATGAATGTCTGACAAGGAAATGTATATTTGGTGTTGCTCTTACCAAATGTCATATGAGGCATACAATTTTGTTTATAGAAGTAAGATATCTAATTAAGCAATATTTTAATAAAAAAAAATTTTGACAAAGAATATTTTAATAAATTTGAAGTTGAAATTAGAGATATACTAGCACAACTTCTTGTCAACATATTCAATTATTAGCAATATTTGGAACGATACTCTGTCAAAACTACAACAATATATAGCAGCATTTTAGTAAAAAAATATAAGCTAAAATAAGAATAATGACAACTTGAATGAAAAATTCACGCACAGATGGTCATGAAACATTTACTCAAATATCAAAAAGAAATATAACACCAAGCACCGCTCTCTCTCAGTTGCAAATGCTGAAAATACAAAAACTATCACTTTGAAAGCTAAAACTAAAGAAATAATTGGAACTATTTCTTGGTAATTAAGGAGACTGAATAATGAGCTGATACTGATTATAATTTTATCCAGAGTAAAACATGTCTTAATAAAGAAAGTTTTGGCACTTGGGTATGTAATTTATCATTAATAGGTACCAGATTCTAGTACATTATGTAAGAGGTGCAATTTCAATTTAGGTTAAAGAGCCAAATACCGAATTCCTAAATTAACTAGCAATTGCAATTCCTAAACTCAAAACTCCGCGCAAGAAAAAGAATTATAATACACAGCGGAAGCATTAGTTACTTACTTGGATCCATGCTTTGCAATCTCACTTGCAAACTTCACTTGATACGAGTTGACTTGAGATGGTGCTTGATTGGTACGCTCTCGAGTCCTTCCAAGCAAGCCCTGGTGCCTTTCTTCTCTCCCGAGTCACGAACGGAGCTCAAGAGTATTATTCTCTAATGGAGGGAGAATAAGGTGGCTATGCACAACACATGTGCCCTAAAAATTTTCTTTCCAGGATTGCTTGGAGACCCAGCGCCTTTTATACTAGTGAAAATGTATCTTTGAGAGATCTTATAATTTATGTCAAAAATTCTACATAATATATGACATATTTTCTCAAAGATATTTGTTTGTGCATTTTTGGTAACCAATCAAATATGCATAACATATTTTCCTTTTCTATTCAATTATACAAATCAATTATATTTGCTGCCGTCAATATCAATCAATATATTTGATATACATCAACCATATATGTGTAATATTTGGCTGATGAATACCTTTTCAATATAATATTAATATCTTCTCCAAATTATGCACAAACAAATCGGCTGGTATCTTGATCAAATCAATTGATTAGGCCCAAACAATAATTCTTACATTTATCACTAGTATTAGTTGAATTAATTATAATTGGTCTATCAACAATTATAATTAATTTACATTATGTTCTATATGCATTCGTGCCCCAAAACTTAGCTAAATTACGTACTATGCCATTATTTCAGTCAATCACATTTAGGCATATCTTATATTATTCCTCATAATATTATTGACAGTATGTGATATATTAATCATATAACACGTAGTCCAAACTTAATTAATTGGAATTGACGTCTCAATTCCAACACATTAGGTAATAGGTATAACACATGAAAACCATACCATGACATCTCAACAATACCATCAGTATCATGAGAGAGCAAATTCAAAGTTCAAATGGAAAACATGTCATGCAACACCTACTTACTGTTCCTTATCAATTTAACGTTTCTACCTTTCTCGCACAACCCATTCATAAGAGCATTGTAAATCGCGACATTAGGCAAGATGTCTCTTGAAATGATACTATTCATCACCTCCTTTGCTTTCTCAATTTCACCTTTCTGGCACAGCCTAAGTATAAGAATGGAACAAGTAAGATTATCAGGCTCGAGCCCCTTGGAAATCATTCTATGTAGCATCTCCTCTGCCATTACATATTCAGCATTTTTCCACAGCCCATATATAAGAGTGTTGTAAGCATCGGCACAAGGCTCCTGACCTCTGCAAATCATCCTATCGAACACCTCCTTTGCCTTGTAAATAAAATGGGTATCTTCCTTGCAAAACGTAATTATAAGATTGTCACATGTATTGCCACTGGGCTTGGGACATCTGGAATGTATGTGTCTTGCAACTCATTTGACTTGTCAATTTCACCTTTTCTGCAAAACCCAAATATAAGAAGATATATAGTAAGGGCGGGAATCAGGCTTGAGCCCTTTGGAAAGCATGATAGACAGCACCTCTTCTCCCTTTTCATATTCACCTTTCTTGCACTGCCCAACTATATATAAGAGTGTTGTAAGTCGCCAATATATAATTAAATATTACAAAATGCAAGTATCATGAATAATGCACGAGATACGTGTTGATTAATGTATGTAGGCCTAGGGGGCTACGAGATATTTACAATAAATATATCGAAAAGACTAAGCGTCAAAACTCAAAATTCTTCGGTCCAAGAGGAAACATCCACCCAAATCCCATGTAGAAAATTGCATTCCAACCTCCCCTATAAATACATACTATGATCTCACAACTTCACAGCACATCTATATCTCAACAATGGCCTCTCAAACCAGGAGCTTTCTCTCTCTCCTCACCATCCCTCTCTTGCTTTCTCTCCTTGCTGCCTTTGCCCAGGCCGGCAGCATTGCCGTGTACTGGGGTCAGAATGGCAATGAGGGAACCCTGGCCGATACATGCGCCGCCGGAAACTATGGGTTTGTCATGTTGGCATTCCTGACAACCTTCGGCAATGGCCAAACCCCGATTCTCAACCTTGCTGGGCACTGTGATCCGGCATCAGGCACTTGCACCGGGCTCACCTCTGACATCCAGTCATGCCAGTCCCAAGGCGTTAAGGTAATTTCCACCAATTCTACTGACTAAATAAATAAACGAAAACAAATTTATGAGGCTCTCAAATTATTCATTTTAACTAAAAAATGAGATAAAATTTAAAATCACTGATAGATAACATATAACAATAGTATGGCAATGAATTCTTCATCTTAATCCAGTCGTGCCAGTCCATGGGGATTAAGGTTACTACCAATTGATTCTAAATTACTATGTATGATTTTGACTAACTAATAATAAAAGAAAAAAGATTTATAGGCTCTGACATTACTTATTTTTAACTAAATAAAATATAAATTAACTGATAGAGAACTATAGTCTTACTATGTAATTATTAATTTATTATACTATTATTTTTCTAAATTTTATAATTATACATAGGTTATTCTTTCCCTTGGTGGGGCATCTGGCAGCTACCAGCTCACTTCCACCTCAGATGCACAGAATGTGGCCGACTACCTCTGGAACAACTACCTCGGCGGAAGCTCCTCTTCCCGTCCCCTCGGTGCTGCAGTTCTCGATGGCATTGACTTCGATATAGAAGGCGGTAGTTCAGACCACTATGGTGACCTTGCAAATTCCCTCAAGCAATACAACAGCCAGCTCTTACTCACCGCCGCTCCCCAGTGCCCTTACCCAGATGCCTATCTGGGACCCGCACTACAGACAGGGGTATTCAACTATGTCTGGGTGCAATTCTACAACAATGCACCATGCCAGTACACGTCTGGTGACGTAACAAACCTTGTAAACTCGTGAACACTTGGACGAGCAGTTTTCAAGTGACGAATGTATTTTTGGGGATACCGGCTTCGACTGAAGCAGCCGGAAGCGGGTACATTCCGCCAAATGATCTGATATCTCAGGTTCTTCCGGCGATTAAGGGGTCGTCGAAGTATGGCGGGATCATGCTGTGGAATAGGTACTATGATGTGCAAAATAATTACAGTCTTCAAGTGAAAGGCAGTGTGTAAGATTTTAGAGTTTGGTGAGAACTGGAAATGAGTGATTAATGACATATATTGAATAAATCATGTAGGCCTAGGCGGCTACAATATATTTTTGAAATAAATTACAATGCTATCAGTTTATTATTGCATTAAAAGCATTAATTGTTGACTATGTGATTATGGCGGTGGCCCCGTCAACAATTTAGTACTGAGTACTGACTAGTGAGATATATTTTTCTTTGACATTTGTTCGTTGAAATGGTCAATGGAGAAACTGAAGACAAAAGTTATGTTAAAATTTACTTGTTCAAAATAAACTCTATGCTATTTGAGATAGAGATCCATAACAGACTTCGAATAGAGTCTCTGCTTTTAGAAAACAGCCTTTTCTGTGACGGGTCTGAATTAGAGGGAAAAATGGCACAGCGGAGCCGGCTCCGTCACGGAATGGCACGGTCACAATGGAACAGCATGTGTGATTGTTACGTGCTGTGACTCGCGTGTCACGTGCCGTGGCCATCTATTGAAAAATTAGCACGACATGGTACGTCACGCGAAAGATCTAATCACGGTACAGCATGGAACGTGATCACGTGTTAGATCTTGATTAAATGGTGAATCTTAAATAAACTAACCTAAATTATGAACAAAAATAGTTAAGCGTGGCCAAACGTGATAACGTGACCAATCACGTTTGGACGCGGCACGTTTAGGCATGACACATTTGGGCACGGCGTGACTCGTGTGCCGTGACCACCTTCGATATTTTGGTCACAGCACGGCACGAGACCAAAGTCACAGCGTGTTAGTCACGACACGGCATGGCACTTTTTTACCGCTCTAATCTGAATCATATTTTCCTACATTCCGAAACTTTCAGGTGCATATATATGAAATAATTTTAGGATACGCCGGAATAAAGTTGAACAGAAGAAAAAGATAAAATTTGTGAACAAAAAATGAGCAGTCCATCCACCTGTTGTTCATCCATATGTTCACAAAAATATAATTATTCACTACTAAAATTTAATCATTTTATGTACATTTATGCAGATTTTATATATAAAATGATTAAACTTCGAATATATATCTTTGTCCAGATTTGTCCTTTAAGTTAAATCGGGTCCACATATGTTTGACTCACGAATTAATGCATTAATGGCTGAATTTAACATAACCATTATCGCATCCAGAATATTTAATGCGATCTTTTAATTAATTGCTGTCTTGACCCAATTGGGCCAACAGTATTAAAAGAAAAGTAAAGAACAGTACTACTGAATACCTTAATGGGTCTAGAGACATGAGAAAAATTGATGGAATGAAATCATATTTTCTTTGGCATAATAGTAATTCTAATCATGGAAACAATCACTTATATATTAAAATGGTGTAGGGGTTGTATTCCAAAAAAATGAGGAGGTTTGGATGTTCTTAACATACAATTTATAAATTAAACATTATTTGAAAAATGACTCTACATGTTTTGGAAAGGGGTTCCAATTGGGTTGGCAAGCTTGTAGACAGTTTACTTAGTAACATTACTACTGGTACTCCTGTTATCAGTACTGGTACTTTCGCTATATGATGGCTACCATGGGCCCATGACTAGAGGTACAAACGAGTCGGATATTATCTGACCGTATTCGAATTCGTATTCTACTCGCCATTCTTTAACTAGTAGAAAAGATGAAGTGTTATGGGCATATATGAGAACCTAAAAAGAAATGTATCGTACGTTATTTGGATCTACTATTTTTATGTTTTGGTCGTGTTTTTTCTTCTCAATCAAAATGTAATAATGGATATTAAAACTTAAAATGTTCCAGATAAAGTCCACATACATCTAAGTGTTATGAACTTGTATTTTTGTATTTAAAATTCAAATAACCAATCTTGATCGTTCAACATAATTTTCATATGAAAATATACTTGCAAAAATATATTTATTTTGTTTAATTTTTATTTTTTTAAATAGATAAAACTTAATTAAAAAAATTTAGAACATTCAAAAGTAGTCATATTCTACCTATCTAAATAAATAGTAAAAAAGTTTTGAAGAAATATATAAATTGGTCTTCAATTACTTTTTTTTTTTACGTAGACCATATTTAACGGTTTAAATCGATTGTTTGAACTTTATAAATAGAGATACATATGAATATGAATAGCCCAGATATATATTACCAGAGCCTCACTCTTATGTTTTAGAGCTTACAAAATATAAATTAGAGGCAATCAGGTTAAAGTTTTGGAGGTGAAGATATATCCTCAAAAGTTCCATTTTTGGGACCATCTTCAACGAACAGAGTCAAAGAAAATTACCTACCTCTCCTAGACAAAACTGTTGACTGGACCACCGCCATAATCACACTAGGGATGTCAATGGCACCATTTTATCAATTTATCTGACTCGTACCGTATTTGATAAGACGGGTACGGATGAAATTTTTGTTTTGTAAATTTAACGGATACGGATACGGACAAAGATTTTTTTTCATTATCTAAATGGGTAAGGGTACGGATAAGTCTATTTCGTACTCTTTATCTGATCGGGTAATTGAAAAAAGTACTTTAATTGGCTTACTTGCGCTTAGCATAATCAGAATTTTTTTCAATAAAATACTATGCATGTGTTAAATGAATGTATATGTTTTAATATTTTATTTAATAAAATTAAAAAGAATTATTATATTAGTATTACTCGTTATTTACCCTCTACCGTTTCATTATCCGACAACCATAACGGGTAAGAGTAGGATGCGCGTAAGATAATTTGTAGTGGACAAAAGTAGAGTATGAGTAAAAACAATTTGTAACGGATACGGATATGAAAATGCTTCCACCCGATCCTTATCGTACCCGTTAACACCCCTAAATCACACGTTCAACAATGCTTTAAAATGCAATAAATAATTGAAAAACTTGTAATTTATTTCCGCAAATATCTCGTAGTAGCCTCCCAGGCCTACATACATTATTCAACATATATATATCTCGTGCATTTTATTCATCATAACATGCATTATCTAATTACTTATTTCCAGTTCTGATCAAACCCTCAATCTCACACACTGCCTTTCACTTGATCACTGTATTTATTTTGCACATCATAGTACCTATTCCATAGCATAATCCCACCATACTTCGATGACCCCTTAATCGCCGGCAAAACCTTCGATGTCAGATCATTTGGCGGAATGTACCCGCTCCCTGCTGCGCTAGACGAAGCGGGTAGCCCCAAAAATACGTTCGTCACCTTAAAACTGCTTGTCCATTTATTCCACGAGCTTACGAGGTTGTTTGTGTTGCCAGACGTGTACTGGCATGGTGCGTTGTTGTAGAATTGCACCCAAACATAGTCGAACATCCCTGTCTGTAATGCAGGATCCAGATACTTGTCCGGGTAAGGGCACTGGGGAGCGGCGGTGAGTAAGACCTTGCTGTTGTATTGCTTGAGGGATTTTGCCAAGTCACCATAGTAGTCTGAACTACCGCTTTCTATATCGAAGTCAATGCCATCAAGAACCGCGCTACCGAGGGGACGGGAAGAGGAGCTTCCTCCGAGGTAATTGTTCCAGAGGTATTTGGCAACACTCTGCGCGTCTGAAGTGGAGGTGAGCTTGTAGCTGCCTGATGCCCCACCAAGGGAAAGAATAACCTATGTATAATTATAAGATCTATTAAGATGAATAATACATTGTAAGACTATATGTTATTGCTCTCTATCAATTAATTTAATTTTAACTCATTCTTTAGTTTATTACATAAAATATCATATTTTAGTTGAAATTAACAATCTGAGAGCCTGATAAATTTGTTTTCTGTAGTTATCAGAGTCACTGTTTAGATGTACATAATGCATAGTAATTAAGGCCATGTTTTGTTGTCGAGTAAGAGGAGTAAATTCTACTTCACACTTATGGAGTCAAACGAGAAGTAAAATAGGAGTAAGATGGAGTAAGAGGTGAGCTAATAAGGATTAAGTTACTCCGCACTTAATTCACCTGTAGGGCTCACTATCATAGACTTGGGTTCATTTTTCAATATCTTACTCCATCATATGGATTAATTTAATCCATGACATAAAATATCAAATAAAATGTAAAATATGAGAAGTAAAGTGGAGTAAGCAATTAAATCCTCATTTACTCTACAACCAAACATGACCTAAGAGACAAATTAAGAACATTACAAGAGAATTAAAGCAGTTAATTTATTTATTTATTTATTTATTTTGTTAGAGAATTGGTAGATACCTTAATGCCTTTGGACTGGCATGACTTGATATCAGAGGTGAGCCCGGTACAAGTGCCTGATGCCGGATTACAGTGATTTGCAAGGTTGAGAACCGGGGTTTGGCCATTGCCAAAGGTTGTTAGGAAAGCCAACATGACAAACTTATAGTTTTCGGTGGCGCATGCATCGGCCAGGGTTCCCTCATCGCCATTCTGACCCCAGTACACAGCAATGCTGCCGGCTCGGGCAGAGGACATGAGAAGAGAGAGGAAAAGAGGGATTGTGAGGAGAGAGAGAATTCTCCTGGTTTGAGAGGCCATTGTTGAGATACAGATATGGTGTGAAGTTGTGAGATGAGTTGATAGATTATAGATAGCATGCATTTATAGGTGAGGTTAAGATACAATTTTCCATTTGTGAATTGAATAAATGTTTACACGTGCACCAGAGGCTTCTGGATTTTGACTAATGACTGTTAGTTCGATTCCGTATTTGAACGAAGCAGTGTAATCACTGATCGATGCCTTCTTTCTAAAGTATATCTATTTGGAAATATGTTGTATTTTATTGTCTCTAAGTGACAAGTAACGCATGAGGAGCCTTAATGCACGGGGAAATTTCCGTGATAATTTGGAGACCAAGCGATGCCTGTTTCACAAGTTTAAAAATCATAAACAATGAACAGTGCATGAATGGTCACCAACCAGACTTTATATTACAAATATTTTGCCCTTCTGTAATTTTAAATGAGATTTCATATATATAATTTCATCCGTTCGAGATGCTTCAGATTATTTGACATGTCACATGTATATATGTACAAGTTGGAGATTGATAGGCTGATCGAAGATTCTGATGACTTGGTCAAAGCCTTTTTTAACAAAAAATAAAAATAATAAATAAGAGTGTTGCAATTGCAACCAAAGCAAGGATTCACATCTGCTGCGATACTAAAAAGATGAACAGTAACTCTAAAATCTCTGTTTTTCAAATCCAGCCGTCTAATAATTTCGTGCACGTATCTCAAAGCAGCTGATTTTTCCTTGCACGAATTTTGAAACAATTCAACAGTTGGATTTGAAAAGACAGAGATTGTAGGTTACTGTTCATGACTAAATAATCACAGCAGATTCGGATTCACCAAAGCAAAGCAGCCACTAGCAAGATCTTTTAGTAAATTTGTCACACAATCCAAATTTAAACATTACACTAAAACAATATAATCTATTGTACTTTTTTGTCGACAATGATTTTTTTTTTTTACAATCTAGCTAATCAATAATTTAAAAAATCAAATAAAATTGTAAATGAAGGACATATTTATATTTGCAATCACAGTTTTTCTTTTTGACAATTTATGCATTTAACATCATTGAAAATATGGCTTTACATAATTTAAAAAAAGGGGTTTAAAAAGGATACTGCCAAGCTTCTACACATTTTGCTTATCAAAGCAGGCCCACTGATATACAGAGTACTGGTACACTTGTTATCATGCTCTATGGGCCTGTGACAATATCACTTCTAGTCTAGTGACAAATAAAATGCTCTTCCTTGTAAATATTAAATAATTTGATAGTTTGACTTTCAATCTTTATTCAGAAAATAATATCCAATAATTTTGGTTTCTAATAATATAGGGTGGCAGTTCTAAATTACAATAAAAATAGCCCCTGAACTCCTAACTAACTGAATTTATACTGATAATTAAAAATTCCAGGAAATTCAACTAGCTCAACCTCTAAAATACATTACTTGGAGCAAGAATTTTTTTCATCACCATATATTTACTTATGGAGTATGGACTGCTCCATTATAAATTTGAATATGTCAGTGTTATCACTTCAAGTCTTGAAAGTAGAGCCTACAAATTTTTGTTTACGGCCTCTGACTAAATTGTATTGGGCCATGGCCCATAAAAAGTCGCTATGCATGAGCCCCGTGAAATCGATGGGTACTATCTAAACGAATACGGATTATCCGCGGATAATCCGCTCCGAATCCGCTTATTATCCGTATCTGGATTAAACGGATACGGATACTTGCGGATACGGATACGGATAATTTTAGCATATGGAAAAACAATGTGGATACGGATACGGATAATTCAGCGAGGATATAAACGGAACAGATATCCGTATATATCCGGATCCAAAATTTAATCTTTTAGCAGCTTTCAATTCATTTTATCCTTGCAAAATTTCCAAAAAGCATACATATTCGTTTAAGTCCAAGAATCTTAGTAGAAAAATCATATAATATATTAGGATAATGGATTGGTTCTCTGAACCAATAAACAATTAGTCATGCATAATCATTACTGTGCAAACTTAAAAAGTATATTAAATTTTTGTCAATTTAGGTAATCAAATTAGGTAATTTAAAATTATGAAATTTAGTAGAATTACTCAATATCCGACAATTATCCGCTCCATATTCGTATTCGAATCCGTATCCGTATCCGTGGATTATCCGTTCCGTATCCGTATCCGTTTAAGACGGATATGATTTTCAATTTTGATATCCGTTTACTATCCGTATCCGTATCCGTATCCGCTTGTTTAAAAACGGATGCGGATATGGTATTAGCATTATCCGCTCCGAATCCGCTCCGTTTATACCCCTAATATGTACCCAACTTTAATTTTTATTTTAAATATATGGAATAAAAAAAATAGTTTCGAACTAATAATCATTTTCATGTACGTTATGTTACTGGAATTTTAAGGATAAGTTATGTTTTTTTTTTTTTTTTTACTGTTTATGAAATTCCTTCAACAAAGATAACCAAATAATGTTCCTATAAATTGAATTGCATTTTATCTTTTATGTTTTGTAACTTTTGTGAGGAAAACTATTTTTCTCGCTCATCATAAAATAAAATTACACGATACTAACTCATTATACCTTCTAATTACAACTTTTGATTGACTATGTTATATCAATTATCACCTATAATTTAAAAATCTATCCAGATTCTGAAAGCCTGAAAAATTAATCATGGCTGGACTTTAAGAACTGATTTTTTTTTTCAATTTTAATTTTTCTATGCTAGTTTTGATTTTGTAAAAAAAAAAATGAGATTTTACAATTGCAAAATTTTGTGTACAATATCCATTTTGCGATATAGATATACAATAAAGTTAGCAAATAGATTTAGCTTAGAGTAGATGTTGATTAGTCAAAGATTGGTTAGTCACTAAGAAAAAGTGTTGTCTACAATTAAAGTTTTTTTTTTCTTTTTTAGGATATATTGTAATTAAATGTTTCAGTGAAACGGACAATTCTGTCTATTTTTCAAAACAAAAAAAATTCAATCACTCTGTCTTTCTTTTCTTGGTATTACCCATCTTCATTGTATCCATTATTGGGAATTTGATAGATAGATAGATAGATATACACACACACACACACACTTTTCATAAATAAGTTAGTTTATCTTAAGGCTTTCCATGTAATTCCTCCCCTCCAGTTTTGCAGAAAAATATCCTTTGAAGTATTCTCCGTAGGGGAGTGACTTGTAATTCTTCTTGCCTCCTCTGACAACCTCAGAAAGTGGGTCCACAGTTTCCGAGTAGCATTGACTTTGGAAGTTCGCTATGGAGATACGCTCCTTGGTGGTATTTGCCACTGCCCGATGCTCTATGCTTCGGTACTTCCCGTTGCTAGCTATCTGTTCAAGGAAACATATACATATTTGTAGGTATCAGAATTGGCACCTAAAAGAACTGAGTCAAATTTAGGATATTGTGAATTAGCAACTTGTAGGTAATACTACACATTGGTCTCTAAAACTGGTTTTGAGATTCGTGCATTCCAAAATAAAATTAATTGTTGCATTTGGAAAAATATAATCCTGGATTCTAAAGAATCACAATAGATTTATTACCTCAAGCAGGAAATAAATCTGCTGCGATTATTTGGAATTGCAGGAAGTCTGCTTTTCTAAATCCAACTGTTCATATGTATTGAGATTCGTGCACAAAAATCAACTTCCTTTGAGATTCGTGCATTCTAAAAAATTAATAGTTGGATTTGTAAAAGGAGGGTCTCTGCAGTTCTAAAGAATCGCAGCAGATTTATTTGCCCTCAAGCAGAGGAAGTAACACCAAATGATTTGAAGTTATTATCAGTTCAATGTCATTAAGATTTTGCAAAATGTACACTGTAAACCTTCATTTACGCAATTTTAATCGTACCTCAAGAACATTACCGATGTTGACGACAAATGCACCCGGGAGGGCTTCGACACCGAACCACATATTATCCTTTCTTATTTGCAGTCCTTGGACATCATTTACATGCAGCAGCAGAGTTAGACCCACTCCGTCAGTGTGTGCGGAGAGACCGAGAGCCTTCTCAGGTTGCGGGCATGGCGGATAGTAGTTCATTCTCATACTTTGCGGTTGTCCCTTGAACAAATTAAACAACACATCTGATTCAATTCCTAGATCTTTTGACATGGCCACTAATAGTTCGCCGGTCACTTTGTTCAGCTTAAGCGAGTACTCGTCGAATGTGTCCCTACATGAATTTTAATTATATTCCAGATAATTGTATTGACATGTCAAATTCTCTCAAAGGTAAATTTTCTATGAAGATGTCTCACTATTTCTTTGAAATTCAAAGGGTCAATAAACCGATTTTTTTTATTAATAGGAAAGATTAAAAAAAATATCGATGATGAGTTTATAAGAACAAGCCGGTTTATAACATCCAGTGCACTATAGCTGGACATTATAAATCATAATGTTCAGTTAATCTGATCGCTAATGATCATTAAAAAAACACTGTAGCTGAACATTATGAACCATAACGTCCAGCTACAATGTATTTTTTTTTTCCTTTGGTTCTAACTGTGCTACTGTTGTGAGATTTTTTTTGGACGAAAAAACATTGTAGCTGGACATTATAAACCATAACGTTCAGCTATATATATATTCTTAATAATCATTAGCGATCAGATTAACTAGACGTTATGATTTATAACGTCTAGCTACAGTATTCCTTGACGTTCTTCCTATATTTCAAATTTTATAAAATCTTACCCCATTATCAATATTTTTTTTTCCTTTTTCTATTAATAAAAAAACGGGTCAATAAATGTGATAAATAGTTACCTAAAAGTAGGAGGATTGGTTGGCCAGAACCGCAAGTTTCTCTCACTGACAGGTTGGGTGGTCAAGAACAACATATCACCCCAGTCTAATTTCTGCTCATTGGATACAACGAAGTGGTGGCCGAAGCCATCAATGCCATTGTTTGCTATGGCTACAGCCTCCTTTTGCTTGAGAGGCAAGTTGAAAAACGCAGTGATATCTGCCTTCACTCTCTCAAGTAGATCTTTATCCACTCCATGATTTATGAGCTGCATTTAGTAAACCAGTACTTAATTTGTATAATTGCTATGTGGATAAATGGTGAAGAATTGGGAGTTCAATTAATAGGCCAATTTATTAATTGTTTTTTAAAATAAAATAAGAGAAATTTCATGTATACTTCTGTAAAATTCATAATATCATATTCACCCTTCTACACTTCAAAAACTCACAAATTTGCCCTTAAATATCTTTCCATTAAAACTCATTTTAAATTTGTGAAGTACCCATTTTATGCTTCATTAAAAAAATAAAAAATATATAGCATGTATTAGAAAAAATATGAGTCTTCTAATTGAACAATTTCTGAGGGCAAATTGGTCATTTCTTCACTTTTGACGCTTACACAGTGACATTTAAGTATATGCTTGTGTAAGCGTCAGAAGTAGAGAAATAACCCATTTTCCCTATTCGACTAATTAAAAGATGGGCATTTTTTTAAACATGCTATTGTTTTTTTTATTTTTTTAATAAAGAGTAAAATGGGTACTCTATAAATTTCAAATGAGTTTTGATAGAAAAGACAATAAAATGGGTAAATTTGTGAGTTTTTGAAGAATAGAAGGGCAAATATGATATTATGAATTTTAGAAAGAGAGAAATACATAATTTCAAATTTTTTGGGGTATACATGAAATTCCCCCACAATAAAAATACGTTACGCCAATAATTATTCCAACAAGTTGACTTGTTAGTTCTCATCTAAATCCTTATCCTAAGAGTACGTAATCTAGTATTCAGCTCAATTTTTCTTAAGCATTACATTGAAATGAGCAAAACTCACATGAAAAGTTAGCTAATTCTTTGCCCTCCATTTAATGTTTCACCTAGCCAATTAATACATGAAAAGTTCTCTTTTTCTTGTTTCAATCAAAATGGATGCAAACAAAGATAAGATCGAGATCAATAATTTGTTTGTTTGATTTGTGTAACCACATATTGGTATACCAGCTTTTTGGGGCTTCTCTTTATAAAATGTAGTGTGGCATGTGCTTGTTGTATGAGACTTAATTTCCAAAACAAATGAAATTCAAAACAAAACAAAAAAGAATAAAAATAAAATAAAAGTCCTTCATCTTTTCTATCACTTTTATCAAAAAGAAAAAGAATTTAATTCGATTTAATTATACTAAAACATATGCTTCTCAGCTAGATAGAATTACCATGCATAGATCCACACAATTGATAAAAAAATACCAACCTGGAAGAAGCCCCAATCTCCACATGCACAGCCGAGCTTAGCAATCTCTACCTGACTGAACTGGGGTTCCCGCAGCTTAGCAAGGTCGATGACCGGCAGCTCGAATGAGCCTTTTTCAATAACTGTATCGGCCTCAACCTCAGGTCTCATGTACCGATCCGGTACCTCATAATACGAGTCACCAAAGTTGGATGCAAGAGCTTGAACACTCGGTAGCTTCTACCAAGCTTTTCAAAAAAAAAAAAAAAAAGGAGCTTGAACACTCTCAACTTGAACAAATTCAACACTGGGGAGTTTTTCATCCAGATCTGTAGAAGCCATTTTCCTTTATTGTTTTTCTTGTATGACCTTTGAGCTAGGTTTGAATTATATTATGTAAAACTTAATGATTGGTCTATTGATAATAACTGATGGAGAGCATGTATGGATGCTTTGTGTCTTGGCTTACAGTCAAAGAAAACATCTATGATCTCTCCAACATTAATTATTAATAGATGGGAATGGAGCATACATCCATTGCTAATTATTTAAACATAGAAGGTCATCAAGGAAAACAATATAAAAATTGCAACTACTCTGACAATTAATGGAGTACTTAATGGACCAGATTACTATTAGGATAGGGACTTAGAAGAGAATTAAAAGTCAACTGTTCTACACAACTTGTTGGAATAATTTTGGTGTTATGTCTTTTTCAAAACAATAAAAAAAGAGGAAAAAAAAATTGCACTCCAGAATTCTTATAAAGCACAAATAAAATCTAAAATGGAAGATACTGAATTTACTTATATACAAATATAGCCCTATGAGAATTGCTAATTATAAAATGCGAAATAAAAACTGGGAAACAATTTAATACAAAACGCATAAAGCAAATAAAATTAAACAACTAGCAGCAGCAACTATGCTAGTTAACTGGTTTACTAAATCATGGGGTGCATAAATAGCTACATTAGAGAAAAATCAGAGAATCTTGCAGTTCTGGCCAACAAATCCTCTGATTTTTAGATGTACAGTACAATCAGCATTAATTAAGCATAGATAAGCATGAACTGTGCTTATGCAGTTATGGCCAATTAATTAAGCGTCTAATTAATTGGTGGGCCTCAATCTGCCACCGGAGCCAGCCTCCCTCTGGCAGTTGAAGTACATGGCGGCAACAATATCGAGGTGATACTGCTGTGCAAAACGCCGGCAGTTGAAGTTTTGGCGCATGCGAGGCGGGAATACTGTTGCCCGACCAAGCTGACGGTACAGCACGAAAACCATGCGATGGATTCCGGATCTTGGTTCCGGCCTCTCATAGAATACCACTTCTTGTCCTGCATTTTATAATTAGTAGTTACATTTAGTAATAAATAAAAGCACCCATAAAATCCTCTTGAAGATGTTATTTGGGCATTATGAAGTGTTATATATTGGTGCAAAACATCTCATAATGAATGATCAACATGCCATTTTCTTTTTTGTGTGGTAGATTACATTTTGAAGTTTTAATAGTTTATATAAACCTTAATCTGCGTAATCTGCTGTTTTATTGTCACAGTCGCACGAAAAGATGCCTAATTAATGCACCCAGCAGGGAATTGAAGTACTTAAATTTTCCTGTCTAAACTTTATTTTTAAACATCATTACAATAAAATTGACAAGTTAATAAATAATCAGCAAGTCTGTTATCATATTATATAAATAAACAGGTTTGTTTTATGCTTAATTCCGGCGTGATTAACTCAACACTTATAATTTTTTTATGATCTATTGGATCAATCCAACGTACGTTGAACATATAAGTGATATAATTATGAATTGTATATTGTCATGTATTATTGTTCTATTAAAGTGATCGACAAAGATTAAGGATATTTGACTATTTATATAGAGTGAGTCTTTGGTAATCTGTATATCACATGTTGATCCGTAATACGGATCAATATTTCTATATTTAAAACTTTAATGCTCAATCCGAACCGTTCAACATGATTCCCATATGAATATCCATTTGCAGACTGAATTTTATATTTTTTTTAAGATATATAGAAAATCACTTGATCTGAAAATTATGGATCATCCAAAAACAGTGATTTTCTAACTATCTTAAAAAATAGTAAAAAAAAATCTAAAAAAAAATAAAATTAAGTCTTCAAGTACATATTTATATGAAAATTATTTTAAACAGTTCGGATCGATCTTAAGATTTTGAAAATAAAAATATTTATCTGTATTATAGACTAAATCGTGATATGCATAGTACCATAGACTAAATATGTATTCAATAGAGTGTGGTCCATAAATATGTAGATTTATAATTGCAAAGCTCAAATTATTGATAAACTGATTGTAAGATTTGCAATTAAGGAGAATTCTCTTCTGGAATATACAAAGTAGATCAGACAATTTCCATAGAGTTAATTGTGCTGACCACACTATTCACTTTGGAAATCATAGAATGAGTCGGACAAATTCCAGAGAGTTGTGCAGGTCACGCAATGCTCTGGAGATGTTGACTCTCATTAGTGTTGATGGACTTGCAGGACGTAGGAGGATCCGACTCCGCTGCTCGCCAAACAGGAGAGCAGAATTTTGCTTGTCTAAATCGAGCCGTTGAATTTTTTTATGCACGAATTTCAATCTAGATGAATGGTTCGATTTAGACAAGCAAGATCCTACTTTTCTATTTGGCGAGCAGCAGAGTTGGTTCCGACGTAGGAGTGCTGTCAAAATTTTGTTTTTTTAAACATATTGGTCCCCTAATTCACAAGACATCGTAACTAACAACACAAAATTTGAGAGGATAATAGAGCATACATATTTGTGGTATTTTTTTCCTTCTTCACCATCAAAGCGAGAGAGAGAAAGAGAGATTAATAAGAAATTTGAAGACGATGTCTCAAGGACAAGTCTTGAATCTTTGGAAGATTTATTCTCACGACTACATGGCGAGAATGGTTTTTGCTATTAGAGACAAGTCCCGTGCTCACGAAGACGATTGGTGATCTCTTAAGAGATCAACTTATGCCATGAAAACTTCTATGGAATCAGATATTAAGTTCTACACTTCAGTTATTTAAGTTTTGAGTTAAGTTTTGCATAGGACGGTCCTTAAAATTAAGATAAATAATTATTTCTCATTCTTTGGAATGTAAGTGTTTGATTTTTAGATGAAGTACGTGTAATTGTTTGACCTCTCAATATTTTGTGCTTCTGGGTTAACTAGCTAGGTTTCAAACCTATATTTTCACATGAAGAGCAATGCTTAATTAACCAACTGTAATAGACGTGTTTTCTCGTGTTTCTAAAAATACTAAAGCAAATCATAAAATAATAGCATTTTATAAATGTAAAATGATGAAAAGATTTGACATACCATAGGAGACATCTGTGCTTCCAGGGATGTCAGTCACCATCCTATGATAAAATATTAAAAAGAAATGAAAATAATTATGTCCATGGTCTCTCTATCCCCTTAATGTGTATGTACAAAGTAACCAAATTAAAACGAGCTAAGTATTTTCCATTACATGAAACAGTATTGTTGTGCATGTGCACTGTTCGAGGGAGAACGGAGTGGGTCTGATTCCCATCGGACCTACTTTTAGGTTCAACGAGCTCCACGACCGTCCGATCCATCTTAAGATATGAGCGTACGAAATTGAAGCAAATCCGCACGAAATTTAAGACATTGACATAAATCTTAAAGCAAATCGAATGGTAATTGAACCTGTCAAACCAAAGTAGGTCTGATGGACATCAGACCTACTCTCAAGTCCATTTATTTCACATTTAATATATAAATGTAATGTAATATACAAAATGATATACTCACATGCATGGCTGTATATATAAAGACCAATATATTATCAATCTCAGAAATTAATTCTATACATGATGTTAGCAAGTACACTAATTAATATTGTTGTCAATGCCAGTAAATTCAACAAAAGTAAGAATTGAGA
>CAXKVW010001541.1:0-20880 GCA_964058825.1 Carex arenaria
TGTAAAAATCATAAGCCATTTGTTTACTAGAGAATTCCATCCCTACATAAGGTTCCACGCTTCCCTCTCCTAAAGGAACGACAGATTCCACAAGGTTACACGTTCCTCAGTCTCCACACTCATCTGCTTCAGGTATGACAGATTCTAATGTATCTATTAAACATTCTTCCAAACCAGTCATCCCATCTACCTCCAAAACATCCATTTATCTACAAAAGAAATGATTATTAGTGCAAAAAAAAAAAAAACAGAAATTGTACAAAATATGAAAAATTGGACCAATTTAAACAGCAAGCATACAGATTAATCTTATTGTAAACAGCAAGCATAAGGCATACAAGTAAATATGTGCAAATTTTGGGAGAGCAACAAGCAAATTTTCAATTAATCAAAAAGTTCAGCACAGGAAATGGTTATAATTAAATACAATAGTAAACTGTGTAAAATTATGACTTTAAAAAAAAAAACACATGCTCGTTATGATGAAAACCTGTGCAAAGCAATGAGACAAATAATTCTAAATTGGTCAATGGTTCCAATTTGAATGCATATGGTACCTATCAATTCTAAGTGAAGAAACTTAACCAAATTAACATATCAGAAAGAGAATAGAAAACCTGTCCTTTAGCCACCAAATCTCATAACACCTGAGAATTAATTTTAATAAATAAATGATGATCTTGAGTGAAATAGATTTTTTTTTGGTAAATTTTACTGCTAACTTTTCTCTATTATTTTTAAGAGTTCAATTTTTCCATCAATCACATAGTTCTCTGATTGATTGAATAGAAAGGAATTAGAGACATTTATAATAAGAGGTGCGATTCTAAAAGAGCATTTATAATTTAAAAATTTGCAAGAAAAGTTACCTTGATTCAGAGGCGCGAGGCACGAGATTCCTGGTGGCGGACTGTCAGCGATTGCAGCGCGAGGTTCGTCGAGAGTCTAGTGCGAGATGGATGCAGAGGCTGTGAGCGGCGAGATCGATGCCAGGGCGAGCCCTTCGCCAGTTCAAACGAGAGAGAGAGAGAGAGAGAGTTTGAAGAAGAGAGGGAGAGGTGAACAAAGAAGACAGACGGGAGGAGGTAAAAAAATCTCTTAGACCCTAGTTTATCTGACGGAGCGCATTTTTAATTTTTTCCGTTCCGTGAAATTTCATCAGCGTTTGATGATAGCACAACTCTAAAAGGAAATCCGACGGTCTAGACAATAAGAAGCATATCGCTGAAGTTCTAGAGGAAGCGTGTTAGCCGTACTCTCTATATATATATATATATATATACTAGTATCTTGCCCGTGCGTTGCAACGGGATATATATTACAAGATGTGTACAAATATGAAAAAGAAAATCCAACTTATATGTTATTTGCTGCAATAAGAATTTTTTAAAAAAAAATGATCAAATATAACATTAAAAATAGTTCTTGAAGTATTATTGCAAGTGTAATCTTCTTCGATGTAGTCCGATATTCTGAAAACGAACAAACAAAATATGAAAAATAGATTATAATTTCTTAAATTGAAAACAATAATAAAGGTAGAAATGTTAAATTAATATGATTTGTACTTTATTCGTCGCTCAAGACCTCTCGGTAAACTATATTTTTTGTATACACTCCTGGGCATCAATAAATGAAATTAATATAAAATAATTAATTACTTACCTGTCTGAAATCACCACCGAAAAGCATGATCTTCCCGCCGAAGGGTAAATTTTCTTCGATTATATCTTGCATTGTTCTATCAAGTGCTTCAATTGCTTGTCGCTTTGCCATTGATGCTTCATCCCATATGATCAAAGTTGCCATCTGCAATAAATGTGCAACTCCACTCTGCTATTTGATATTGCAAACAGAGTTGTTCTCAATTTTTAAGGGAATTTTAAATCTAGAATGTGCAGTTCTTCCCCCTGGCATGTTATTTGCTGCAGAACCTGACGAAGCAGTTGCCAGTGCGATAAGATTCATGGAACGCACTTTAGCTAGTAACGCTTTGTATAGATATGTTTTACCTGTCAAATACATGGAAAACACATTAGTTCAATAAATAGTTTATTATAAAAAAATATTGATTTTCTTTTCTTATTAACAGTAGGGAGATGCAGAATGTTTTTCACTTTTCAATTGCACTGTAGAGCATTCTTTCAGTTATCAATTCGGACTTGTATGAATATATTTTGAGTTAGTGTTCTTTCCTATTTCGTGAGGTAAACTGAGGACAGTGCTGTAATTTTTCAGCTTATTCATAGTTTCAAACCTAAACTTCAAAAATTCATAATAAATTGATAGAAAATGCCAAAAATATAAAATCAAATTCTAATATGTTTATTTTGAAATCTTCCAAATTCCTGTGTAAATTGGTTTGGAAAAATTACTACTTTACCCTGGTTTCCATTTGGTTTTGTACCAGTACCCCTGTTGTTCAAAATTTTCAGACAGACCAGACTTTGAGAATTAATTCCCGGCAATTGGCTAAACAGATTTTTTTTGTTCTTCTTATGAAAATGTAGGTCTAAACCTAATATATGAGCTCAAAAAATTTCAGATTCATTAAATGTCCAGATGTTATACTGGTAAGGGGTTTTCCGAGGAGCTATTTCAAGGTCTGTTTATTCCTAGTTTCAAACCTAACCTTAAAAAAATCATAATAAATTGATAGACAATGCCAAAAATACAAAATCAAAGTCCAATATGTTTATTTTGAAATCTTCTACATTCCTGTGAAAACGGTTTGGACAAATGACTATTTTACCCCTGGTTTCCATTTGGTTTTGTACCAGTACCCCTCCTGTTTAACATTTTCAGACAGCCCAGATTTTGAGATTTAATTACCAGCAATTGGCTAAACAGAATTTTTTGTTCTTCTTATGAAAATGTTGGTCTAAACCTAATATATGAGCTCAAAAAATTTCAGATTCATTAGATGTCCAGATATTATACTGGTAAGGGGTTTTCCGAGCAGCTATTTCAAGGCCTGTTTATTTCTAGTTTCAAACTTGACATTAAAAAATCATAATAAATTGATAGAAAATGCAAAAAATACAAAATCAAAGTCTAATATGTTTATTTTGAAATATTCTACATTCCTGTCAAAATAGTTTGGACAAATGACTATTTTATCCCTGGTTTCTATTTGGTTTTGTACCAGTACCCCTGCTGTTCAACATTTTCAGACAGTCCAGACTTTGAGATTTAATTACCGGCAATTGGCTAAACAGATTTTTTTGTTCTTCTTATGAAAATGTAGGTCTAAATCTAATCTATGAGCTCAAAAAATTTCAGATTCAATAGATATCCAGATGTATAATAAGGGGGTTTCAGTGGAACTATTTCAAGGGCTGTTCTGGAATTTTGCTGAACTTATATTTCCATTTGTATCATAATATACTTGATGTTAAACAGATAAAATATTACCTGGTCCTTCTGGTCCATCAATAAAGAAAATTCTACTCTTCTTATCCATAACACATTGCATAATCTCGTTAAATGCAGCCAATTGTTCAGGATTTAGAGAGTCACACAAGCGCAGATGTTCTTCATCATCCGTTATTGCCATCTCATCAGCCACCTCACGAAATTCGTTGACATTTAAATCACCTAGTTGACTCAGGTCTGGTAGATCATACATTTTCACGTTCCTGCCCATTGATTGTAAAAAAAATCATTAATGTTCTTCAGCACCATCTGTTGTACCTTGTCTTGAAATCTTTTACTTCATGAATTGGAGGATTGAAAAATACTCTACTACTGTAGGAGCTGTAAAGAAGTAGATAATCTAACAAAAATAGAATGACTAATCATTACAACCAAACATACCAGTTGAAAGAATTTTGTAACTAAACTATACTATATATCTGAAAAGTATCTGAAAAGTACCTAGAAAAATTGTCAAATAACTTCTCTTTGTACAATATTTGAGACTTACGAATATTCCATATTTTTCAAAAACAATTGTCAATTAAAATTGGAAAGAGATAAAAGGAATTTATAAATGAAATATGGGCATAACCCTTATTTTTTTCTTAAAAAAAATCTTGATGTGGGATAACTGTACCGGTGTACCAATACCTTGACAGCCCCTGTACCGGTTCAAGATGGTGAAAATCACCAAAATTTGCAAAACTGGTAAATGTGTCAGTGAACCAAAAAAAAAAAGCGAAACAAAGTAATGCATATAGAATTTGATGGGAATTAACCAGTACCTAGAAAAATTGTCAAATAACTTCTCTTTCTACAATATTTGAGACTTACGAATATTCCATATTTTTCAAAAACAATTGACAAATAAAATTGGAAAGAGATAAAAGGAATTTACCAGTACGATTGTCAGTCTCTCCCTCAATCTTTCCTCAGTTCCGTGACTGTGAGAGAGCCGCCACGTGTTTGTACTCAAAGAGGGAGCACGGGGAGAAGGGTTTGTGCTTAGTCCTTAGGTAAGAGAAGACGGGGGAAGATTTTGGGTTTGGTGCGAGAGGGGCTGAAGGAAATGGTGGCGAAGAAGGAAATGTTTCCTTTCCTTTCTGTCAAAGAAAAGGTTTAGGCGAAGGGTTTGTGAATGTTACCTTTCATTCTTCATTCTTTTCTTTGTATCGGTTCAGTAAAGGAAATGTTTAGGCGAAGAAGGAAATGAAATATTTATCAAAGGAAATGTATCGGAGTCAGCAAAGGAACTATATAAGACATAAGGAAATAATAATAAAAATACTGCAGGCGGTGCTTTTATGGAAATGGTAATGAGATTCAGCTTTAATTTTTAAATATAATTTAATTTACTGTGTGACATTATGTGTAGCGAGTATGATTTTAACTAAATTTAGACTTACACACATAAAATAGATACATTTAATCAAAAGATGACAGATTATGTGATTGGAGGGCTGATATTAAATCCGAAAATTTATCCTTCAATCTCAGTCGTTGGCGGATCAGGACAACTACGTGCATTATATAAGAATGGAGATATATATAGAGTACGGCTAACGTGCTTCCGGAAGTATATCGACGATATACTTCCGGCCTCTTAAAACCTATCGAATCGGCTTTAAACGACAAATCCAAACCGTTAGATGTTCAATCTATATTAAAATGTGCTTGGAGACCAAATTTTACATTTTTTGGAATTTTTTTGCTATTTATTAAACCGGTTTGAAAACCGCTGTTTTTATTAAATTTCTGGAGCATTGAAAACAGCGGTTTTCAAACCGGTTTAATAAATAGCAAAAAAATTCCAAAAAATGTAAAATTTGGTCTCCAAGCACATTTTAATATAGATTGAACATCTAACGGTTTGGATTTGTCGTTTAAAGCCGATTCGATAGGTTTTAGAGGCCGGAAGTATATCGTCGATATACTTCCGGAAGCGCGTTAGCCGTACTCTATATATATATATAGAGAGAGAGAGAGAGAGTGACTAATATAATTTTAGTAGCATATGGGCCGAAGTGCTTATGGTCCAAATTTGAAATTTCAAAATTCAAAATGTCAATCTGAACCGTTAGATGTGTTCTCCATATTGAAAACTGCTTGGAGACCAAATTTTACATTTTTTGGAATTTTTTTGCTATTTATTAAGCCACTTTGAAAATGCTGATCCAACGGTGGCACTGTTGGGTTAAGCCACCGTTGGATCAGCGATTTTCAAAGTGGCTTAATAAATAGCAAAAAAATTCCAAAAAATGTAAAATTTGGTCTCCAAGCACTTTACAATATGGAGAACACATCTAACGGTTCAGATCGACTTTTTGGATTTTGAAATTTCAAATTTGGACCGTAAGCATTTCGGCCCATATGCTACTGAAATCACATTAGCCATACTCTATATATATATATATATAAGTTTTGACTAATATGCTACGCGTATCATAGAAACCTCCGTGCAACGGCTCAAAATTTGAATTATAGCTATATATATATATAGGACGTGGCTACGATGCTACGCGTAGCATAGAGGACCTCCGTGCAACGGCTCAAAATTTATGTTTTCAAAATTCTAATGGTCGATCCAAACCGTTAGATGTATTCTCCATATTGAAATGTGCTTGGAGACCAAATTTTACATTTTTTGGAATTTTTTTACTATTCATTAAGTCACTTTGAAAATCACTGATCCAACGGTGGCTTAACCAAACAGTGAAACTGTTGGATCAGCGATTTTCAAAGTGGCTTAATAAATAGTAAAAAAAATCCAAAAAATATAAAATTTGGTCTCGAAGCACATTTCAATATGTAAAACACATCTAACGGTTTGGATCGATTGTTAGGATTTTGAAAATTCAAATTTTGAGCCGTTGCATGGAGGTCTCTATGCTTCGCGTAGCATATTAGCCAAAACCTATATATATATATATATGAGTTGGGCTATGGTACTCTATAGAGTAAAAGGCCTTGGTACTCTACGGCACTATATTTTCATTTTAAAAATCCAAACACCAGATCCAAACCGTTGAACATGTTCTTCATATTGAAATGTGCTTGGAGACCAAATTTTACATTTTTGGGAATTTTTTTACTATTTATTAAGCCACTTTGAAAATCACAGATCCGATGGTCCAGAAAATTTTACAGTTTTTTACTGTTCACAGCAGATCTGAGATTTTCAAAGTGGCTTAATAAATAGCAAAAAAAATTCAAAAAAATGTAAAATTTAGTTTCCAAGCACATTTCAATATGAGGAACATGTTCAACTGTTCGAATCGGGTGTTTGGATTTTTAAAACGGAGATATAACGTAGAGTACGAAGCCCTTTTACTTTACAGAGTACCATAGTCCATCTCATATATACATATATATATATATATATATATTTGCAGCTATATATTTAACTATAATTGATGGCATCCACTTTCATAACCATCTCAAAACTTGATAAAAATTGAGTTTTAATTAATTTGTTGAAGGAGATCCGGATGCTCTTCATTTCCTTGGTTTCCATCAAAACTCAAAGCTGTTTTTTCTCACATCCTTGATTGTCCTCTTCAACTATCAAGAATCTAGCTGGTTAGTTTATCAAATAACTCTGTTAATTCTTTCAATTATATTAATATTTTATTTTCAATTATAGCTTGAAATTAAGAGTACTTAATTAGGTGCCTCATGTTACAAGGTTCCGAAACACCTTTTTGGGTTAATTAATAATTCAAACCACATATCTCAATTGATTAGTGCAATTAAGTAATTGATCTTGTTTAACATCTACATGGTGCATGTGCTGAACATTTACATAATTAGAACAGGTACTGGTTCGTAAAAAGTTCAAGATATCCAAAAAAAATAAGATGCTAAATGATATATATTATAAGAAAAATAAACTAAAAACTATGACCCCAAATTTGTGAAAATTCAACCAAACCCCCCCGTGAGTTCATCCATAATGAATTTTGATTCGATCAATTAATCTTCTTATAATCTTCTATTAATCTCGCTATATATCATGAGCTCTCTCAGGACCGGATAAAACTTTATAGAATAGTTCTTCTGGTACGAGACAATTCATTAATGAGCTAATTAATATATAAAATAATTAATGTGTACTAGCTAAAAGGTATATTTATATGTTAGGCAATTAAACCAGAAAAAATTTGGAATTAAAAACATTAAATATTTATGCCAAAATCAAGAGGACATGTTTTATTGCCTTATTAAATATTCTAGTTTGATAAAAGTTTACGTTTTAATTTGTATAGGAAATTAAGAGGAGACTCAATCTACATATATATTTATATATACATCAAGAGGTCTTCATGAAAATGGTGGCATGTAAAATTGGAGACTCGCTTCCATCAAACATTTTTAATCAACCATGGATTATTCAGTGTCACGGACGAAGCAAGCATACAACAACTTTTATTGATCCGATGAAAATAAACGACGTCGAAGAGAAGGAGATATATGAGATTAAAGGAAAATTATGCTTTGGTTGTATCGATGAATGGTTATTTTTATGGGACGTCGACGAACAAATTAGCAAAGAATGGTTCTTTCTTGAGCTGAACTCTCTATCCAAAGTTCACCTTCCGCCCTTGCCAAGGGAGTACAACGACATGATCATAAATTCTTTTAGTCTCTCATCATCTCCCAATCACTCTGATTGTATTGTCATATTCACTGGAGCAAAATTTGAGCATGAGACTAATAATGTAACAGAACATTTTCTCATGTGTTGCCGGCTGCATGACGAAAAGTGGACTAAATTACTTCTTGATGAACATGATGATCAATGTCTTATCGGAGAAACATGTGTCATCTTGGATGGGAAACTATATGCATATGGGATTGGGGAAGTTATTGTGTTTGATGTTATGTCGTTGGTCGAAGGTCGGATAGATACGACGAACATAACAGGACCAATGTCGGCTATATACCCGAAAACCGACATGGTTAGTACACATTTAGTCGGATCATGCGGACATATATATCTAGTGAGAATGTACAAATATGGTATGGGTCCAACCATTAACATGGACATCCACCATTTGGATACTTCCTCCGATAAATGGTCGAGGGTCAATAGCATTGGTGAACGTGCTTTTTTCTTATCACACACGTGTTACACATCAGTTTGTGCAATGGATGCTGGTGCGTCGTGCAATTGTATATATTATGTGCCAGTATGCAGTGAAAAGGAACGAAGGATCTACAAATTTTGTTTGGATGATCATACAATGACTTTCAGTTTGACATCAATAGAAGAAACAGAAAATGAGAGTAGCTTTTACTGGTTTGTGCCTAAAAGGTAAGAAATGATAACCAGCTTCAATTTCGTTTAAGAATTAAATACATTAATGCAGGGTACTAAAGCTGTAAGATTTTTTTTTTCCATATGAGAAGTTCCAAAGGTGTAAAAATGTTACCATCATAATTATTAGGGGATGTCTATAGTGCAGCAGAGTTAATTCGGCTATAGTACAACAAATTTATAACCGTTCATTTTTATTATCCAACGTTTGAGATAATAAAATTTTAACAGCATGTCTTCGTCAAATTTCACAGAAATTTAACGGAGAAGGGTAAAATTTTTATTTGTTTATTTTGTTTAGTTTGCACCTCTGTCAATAATCTCTAAGGGCTGATGTGGGTTGTTGCTTACCGGAGACTATGCATACTCAAAAAGGATTAACTATTAAAACTCTGTGTATAACTTAGTCTCTGATATGGGTCCAATTACCAGCTAGGCATTCATTAACTCATTAGCATCAGAAGATTTGTGGAGATTTAAGAATATAATTTTATTTTAATTTCGAATATTAGGTAGTGATGTCTTTTCATCTTCCGTTCTTGTATGCCAGACCTTACAATTTCTTAATTCATACACAGGTTACTTAAAGAGGGTACTCAATGTGAGCTGGTGCTTTTGCTAACTAGATCCGTTCTCATCTTGACAGAAGAAAATGCTGGAATTTCACAATTTTAGGTATGTATCTGGATCAACGAGAGTGGGTTTGAATGCAGATTTATTTGGACAAAAAGAACAAACCTTAAATTCTTAATTGATATCTAATGTACATGCAAGAGCTCAATCGCTCAATTTGGATTTGAAGGTCTGAATTGAGGCTATTGGAGCTCACTTAAGCACCATTACATAATCTGGTATAATCAACGGCATTTTTTTAGAAAATTTAGGGGCTAATTGGTTGGTTGTTGCTTAGCACAGTTAGGTGCTACCAGATATTTAATTAGACAAGTTTTGAGAACAGTTGTTACTCAAATGACTTTTATCCATTACACTATGATACAATGGACTTGTACACATTTCTAATATACATATCTCTAGGATACAATGGACTTGTTACTTCCTTTGACTTGTTTAGACTTTAGATGTTTAATCTTTGTTTCATCCCTTCTGTTTGTGTGGTCATTATCACATTAATAATTTAATTTTAGAAAAGAACCAAAAGGTGCCATAATTTTTTTTTTTTTCTGTGATCTGGTATCAAGTATCAACCAAACAAAAACAAATTTGTCTCTTCCTGGTGATTACCTGCTACTTCAAAAAAAAAAAGTGTCTATTCCTCAGGTAAAGTAATATCTTTCACTGGTGTAGGGCTATCACTGGACTGACTGAGTGAAAGTACCCTTATACTGGCACAAGTCACAGATAAAAAATGTAATTGTGGTCACATGGTAAAGGAATCTGAAATCAATTGTGGGAGGCTTATATTGAAATTAATTTCACTATCAAGGTCTATGTAATTCAATTTTTTTCTTTCTTTTCGTACCGGTGGTTACATGGCTCCTGAGTATGCAGTGAATGGATAGTTATCAGCAAAGACAGATGTCTTCAGCTTTGAAATCTTAGTATTGGAAATTGTCAGTGGCCAAAAAAATATGGAGAAATATTTGGATGAAGAAAAAACGACCTTCAGTTCTGCATTTTTGTTTTCCATATTTTTTTTTTTGAACTTCTATGGGGCATATTTGCTTTTAAGAACTAGTAGGTTTTGAATTAGCTTCTTTTAATTTGCTGTTATTATTTCCATTATTCCTTGATGGCTGCTGCAGATTTTGAAGAAAAGGATGTAAATTGCCAAATAATTTGACTGTTCGTTTTTCATATTATTATTTTTATCACTTGACAAATGGTTATGATAATTGTGTTTGTTTGGACTCTTTTTTTTTGCAATCAATATCTTTTAGAGTTAAAATCAATTCCTTAGTCATTTTGCCTACTCAAGTTCAAGTGTGTACAAGCATTTTGGCATACTTCACATTGAGATGTTGGTAACACTTGAATTAATTGAATGTCCTTTAAACTGGAAGCATATTATTTTGATTTTTAGTTGGTACAGTTCAAATTGAATGTGGCGATAGGTCCGATTGTTTTTGTGGACGAGAGAAACGAAGCGTGAAAGGTCTCCGCGGTTCAGGGATTAGACGAGTCAGGGATCGCGACTTCAAGAACTTGTTTTTGCTTTTGTGGAAATCGATTGAAAGAAAAGAGAGAACAGAGAGAGAGAGAGAGAGAGAGTGGTGCCAAATCACAAGAGTATGGAGCGACAAGAAATAGATGGGAGGAGAAAGAGTAACTGTGTTGTGAGAAGGAGATAACGGAGCAAGTGAAAAAGACTATTCTATCCCTAAACAACTTGAAAGTTGAAAACATCCGATTAAAGGTCAGATTTTAACTAAAAGTTATTACTGTACTACAGCCAAAATCAATACACTGCACTATAGACGTACCCTAATTATTAATCTTTTATTAATCTTTTGGTAAGTTCTAATCTTATTAATTATATGCATTATAGGTCACAAAATATGATTACTAGTTCTTCCACATCTCCTACAATAGCTCTGAATGAGGTATGATGTACTTCATTATGTAGCTAGTCTTATTCATAAGAGAGATAAATAAATGCATCTATTGTCCTTAATTATATGCTTAGCTTAACCACTTAATCATCTCTTTCGAATCAATCATTTCACAGGATATTGATTATGAGGTACTTATGGATGGGAAAATTGCGAGCAATATCTCTAGACCATGGGATGATCTTCCTATGGATTTGTTGGAGTTCCTTGTACGTCATGTGTCTTTGGTCGACTCCATATGCCTTTTTTCAGTATGTAAAATATGGAATCTGAGTTCAAATTCAATTCCAATGGCCAAAACATGTCCTTGGCTCATGTACCAGGAAAAATTGGATGGCACATACAAGCTACTTGACTCTTTAAATGGAAAAGAGTATACACAAAAAATCGAGTTGCCTTCATCTGTTTTCCCAACACAGATGCTTTGTTCCAAAGATGGTTGGGTTATCGTGCTCGGTGGCAATGGTGCAATGTTCATAGTCAACCCAATGATTCAACATGTTGTCAAACTACCCACTCTAGAAGTAACTGACGAAGATTTTCATGGTATCACATTTACATCAATTCCAACTTCTGTAGATTGTGTTGTGATGGGAATTTGTACTGACAGAAGTGATAATTCCATTGAATTCCATGTATGGCACTCTGGGGAGGAGGAATGGACTATCATTTATGATGATGAAATTCCTTTTTGTATTGCCAATACGAATCCTGTTTTTCTCCATGGAAAACTATATTATTTGGGAGAGACCGGAGAGCTGGGGGTTTTTGATCCGGTTGAACAGACTTATTTGGTGACGCTCGATAAACCAGAACCGGTCTATATGGAGGATCACGACCCTCCTTTTAGGGGCACCGAAGATTGTTATCTACTAGAGTTAGGCGGGGATTTGGTATCCATTTTGAGATACAACTATTCCAATTATGAGATACGCGTTTTTAAGTTGGACAAATTGAAAATGGAATGGATACAAGTAGAAGACCTTGCAGGTTGGACAATTTTTCTTGATCTGAGAAGTTCTTTCGCTAAGCCATCACCGCACAAAAGCAGCTGGTCTAACAAGATTTTCTTCACAGCAATTTACTCTGGTACAACCAAGACATCATGTGCATCGTACTGCATGGAAAACAAAGGATATGAAATGAACTTTTGTGATATGAAGAAGCCACTGGACTGTGTTTGGCTTGAACCAAACTTGAATTGGGTCAAAAAAGTTTAATGGACGAACCCTAGCTAGCTATATAGTACGTGTGGCGTGTACGTACGCAATAGTTACTTAATTGCCTTCTATCCTTTTAATAAGAACAATTAATTCAAATGTCTAGATATTTCTGTGAACACTATACTATTTTAATTATGAATTGAGGAATCTGATACCCCTAATTTCATATGAATGCTTGGTACATGTAACTATATATGTAAGATAACCGATTTTCTTATCAACACTAATTAATGTTATAGAAAATTTTAATTTGTTTACAGTGTAGTGGATAAAGCAAAATTCTTTAAGTTATTACAAATATCTACACAATGAATAAAATATTATTCTAAATAAATATGTAAAATACACACTATTTTTATAAGGATGCATGTCCCGTATATGAATTTCATGTTTTTTTTTTTTTTTTTTTTTTTTCTATTATTGGTTATACAGAGGATTTCATGTGCATCCTCAATATGTCATTTATTTTCGTTGACATATTAGTAAAGGGGACTGTTATTTTGAGGGCAGAAATTAAGCTATATATTGAGAGCAGATAAATATCGTATTATTATGTTGTAGCGGGCCATCACCGCAATGAGACAAGGTTCTTCGAATTGAAAATTTGGTTAAAAGGAATAATAAATGATAATCGTTATTTGTCGTCATATCAATATCGTATTTATTACCCCTCTAAAATTTATATAATATCGTATTTACCCCTCTAAAATCCTTATCCTTAGCAGGCTGCTATCACCGCAAGTTCTCACAAGACCCAAATTAACTACAAGAGTTTAATATAGTCAAACAGGAATAATATACCAAAAAAAAATCGTCACGTGATGGCCCGCTACAATTGAAAACAGTAACTTTCGAAGAATATAAAATTTGATTACTAGGTACATTTTAATACGGAAATCATATTGATAAGAATCAACTATTTGAATCTCGAAAATAGAAATCAAAATACGGCATATTATGAGAACACAAAAACAATAAGATATTTTAATCATACTCTTTGTTCATATAGAAGTACGTATTTTAAATTCGAGTGATATTATTAATTAGCAAGGTTGGTAATGAATTTTTCTTGATTTATGAAGTACGTATTTTAATCATACTCTACCTTGGCTTAAAAATTAATATTCTCCATGGTACCATAACTAGAATGCTGATGCATTATGGAGGGAGGAACACCAATCTACATTGAACAAAGGCAACAGCCAACAGGGGCTGGAGGTATTTTCTCTTTTGTCATTTTTCATTTTTGGCAATTATTTTTCTGATACATTAAACTCATACATCTATGGTAATGTGTCTTGATTTAACTGTTCTACTAGGACATTTTCTTTCAAATTATGTTATTTTATAGTTCGACTGCATTATTTTATTTTGTTGCGTCTCAAAAATGTACTTTATTTGTATGCATTTCACAAAGAAGTACTTAATTAATTTGGGATTTACGTCTGTTGTACTTTTACCTGTGTGAGATATGGATTTTGGTTGAAGAGCATCATATCCAAAGAAACAAACTCTTTTATTCATCACAAAACACAATAACATATTATTTTCAAATACTCGTGTAGAAAAGAAACAACTAAGCATCAATCGAGCTGAGGTCACGCATGCGCATACTTACTCAGCATCAGTTTTGTGTCCTTAACTACAGCAAGTTCTTCATAAGCATCCATGTAGGAGCACAAGAGCGGGGTCAGGTCCTTATCAAACAACTTCACGCCGGCAAGCATTTGTTCAAGATATTGAAACCAGGTCTTAACCGGCCCGAGGATTACATCCAACAGGCCGGGCTCCTCCCCATGGATGAACGGGCCGTGCACATGAACGTCCTTGTTAATGCCGTCTTCTAGAGTTTTAAGGTGGCCAAGAAATTCTTCAACTGCTTTATTCTGTGCCTCCCCCTCAGTTGATCTAATGGTGGAGGTTACCGGCATCTTCTTGGGTATTATCAATTAGGATCAGGAAATTTAATTTGTCATATCATATTTATTTGAAGAGAAGGAAATCTATTTAAATCCAAATCAAACTCTTGCTAAAATTGTTATTGTATTAATACCTTTTGGTAGATAAAATCAGCCCAAAACCGAACTTTGGATCTCAAGTAAGGATCTTGGGGCAATAAAGGATGCTCCTTCCATGTCTCATCCACATATTGCAATATAACTAGTGATTCAGGGATCGGTTTCCCGTCGACCACTAGAATCGGCACTTTCTTGTGCACCGGATGCAGCTTGAGAAACTCTTCACTCTTGTTCTTCAGATCAACTTCGACATAGTCGTATGCCACCCCTTTAAGTTGGAGCGCGTGGTGCACCACGGTGCAGAAGCCGCTGAGTGCAGCTCCAAAAAGTTTGACATCCTTTGGTGTTGCCATGTATGTTTACTGAACTTCTCTCTCACTGTTTTTTATTTATTTCTTATTCGAGGTTACAGAGCCTTTTTGATGGGATTGCTTTTTTGAGGTCTGGAGGAGGAAGTAGTCGTTTTATAGAGAGTTATTAGCTTCATTTAGTGAGTATCAATTTAAGTCGATTCTAGCTAGCTTCCTAGAATCTTCTATTGTTGAAAAATTATTCAATTTTGAAAGCGATTGGACCTTATCTTTCCTTTTTGACTCTTCCAAAATGTCTCCAAACCTCTAAATTTCAATTATTAGCTTCCTAGAATCTTCTATTTTTGAAAAATTATTCAATTTTGAAAGAAGTTAATTTTAATTATATTTTTTTTTTACTACTTGACTTTATACTAAGTTAATTCAAAAACTTATAAATTTAAGGAAGCTGCTAACTGTCTCCCAATACAAATCTCCGGATTTTCCCTGAATTTACAAGATTCCGTAAATTTCAATACTAAATCATGTAAACAAATTCAACAAATCTTGCAAACATAAAAATTGTTCATTACTGTGTGGTCCCCAATAACCCTTCACTTTAACCTCCACTTCAACCACCACTTTAACAATATGATATCACACTGGAAGTACGTATTTTAATCAATAAGATGTTTTAATCACTACTGGAAGTACGTATTTTAATCATACTCTTAATTTATGAATATTAGACCGTTAAATAACTTTAACGGTGAACCTCTTCTGAGAAAATAAAATAAATAAAGCGAATTGTGCATAACATTATTCAAAACGTACTATTAAGTTTGCATATAGCACACCATAATAAAGACAATAATTTACTTGCAAATAATTAATCTTGTTAAAATGGACCAAGGCTTGAGGAATAATTTATATATGTTTCTACGAGTAATCTAGTTTTGGGTAATCGAAATCAAACTTGAATTTGGTGTTGCCAGTATCATGATTAACAATTAATCATTCACATTGAAACCAATAAATGTCACACCCAAAACCAGAAATTTCGGATTAAGGTGCGAGTAAGTCTCGCCTCGTGTTTATTAACTCAATAAACACACAAGGTTAAACAGATATAAATACTACACAAATTCGGAAGCGTAAATAATCATGATAAGAGCATAAGTCATAACATTAGTAAATAAACATACACATAATATCCATACAATCCAGATCATAAAATAAAACACGGGCTACAAAAGGGATACAAGATCTATCGAGTCCGATGTACGAAAAAAAAGAATCAGATCTCGTAAATCTAATCAAAAGTTCTAAAAATATAAAAAAATCAAACTGTGTGGTCCTCGGGGATAGCTCCTGATGAATACTGCTGCTGATCGCAGCAATGTGTGAATTTCTTGCTGAATTCTTGCTCTTAAGTATTCTTCCTCGATCGCAATGTGTGAATTTCTTGCTGAATTCTTGCTGCTGTGATCCAAGTATTAAATTATGAATTTAAGACTGACGGCCGGGTATTCTCTGAAGCACTGAACTAACTTATATATATATAATAATAATAACGAGAGCACACGTACTATGAAATTTAGATGGATCAGGATTTTCATAATTAATTAATTAATTACGTTGTAAACCCTTTTATTTACGTATTAACGGTTAATAGCTAGGTGGGTTAATTAATTACCGGTACGTAGAGGTTTCCATACTCACATCCGTCCGTATATATATTGCAAGTGATGTTAAATTTTATACAGAGTGATGTTACCATGTTTAATTAATTTGAGAAATAAATTAAGATACGTTTTACTTACCACTTCTATTTTTATTTTCAAAATTCAAACAGTCCATTCGTACTACTCAACGTAATTTTTAGTTTCATATGCATGTGCTTGGAGACCAAATTTTATATAATTTAAAAAAATCAGAGAGCATATTTGTTATTTTTTTTTAAAGAGTAAGACTTGGGTGCTATGGATAGCATAAGATCATCCGTGCTACGGCATTAAAAAACTTATCAAATAAACTTGAAACTTTAATCTAAGTAGCTCAGTGAATTGGTTATATAATGAACTTGTAGAATATCAATTTTTATTATTTTCGAATTTTTTTACTATTTTTTTTATGAAATATTTAAAGTTATTTTTTGCCATCTTTCAAGAATTACAAAAATAGTAAAAAAGTTTCTATAAATAGTCAGTATTTTACAAGTTTCATTATATACCCAATTTACTGACCTACTTAAATTGAAGTTTGAAATTTATACAATAGGTTTTTGAGGCCGTAGCATGAATGACTTACCTTATGCTATCATCTTTAGTAACGCACACTACTAATAAATAATAAATGACTTCATTTAAGCTCTGAAAAGTGGCCAACGCTATATAATTTGTAACATGGAAGATTCATTCAACCATAATACGATCAATCGACCTTCATTAAGATTCATACAAATTCAAACTAGAAAATTAACAAATTAACAAACAAAACATAAAAAATAAATTTTTTTTAAGAATACGGCCTAAAATAAAAATTATTACTTTTAAAATTTTAACAATGTAAATTCAAATAGATGTTTGATGGACAATTTATTATTACTCTAACAATATAACTAAAACTTCAAAAAACAAGAAAATCATTTAAATTAAGCATAATAAGAACATTATTCTCAAAGGTCATATTAAGGCCTTCATTTTCATTCACTGATTCATTGAGTCTCCTTTGGAATCGAAATGTCATCCTGAAGTGGCATTTTACACATTTTTCTTTTCTTTTGTAGGTACATAAAATTAATGAAAACACTCGATAAATTCTTAACTAGAATGATTGACATAGAAAAAAAAAACATGAAATTCATATGCTGAACATGCATCCTTATAAAAATAGTGCGTATTTTTCATATTTATTTGGAATAATATTTCATTCAGTGTGTAGATATTTGTAATAACTTAAAATAATTTTTCTCTATCAACTACACTGTAAACAAATTAGAATCTGGTATCTTATAAACAAATTAAAATCTGTTATCTCACATAGTTACATGTACCAAGCATTCATATGAAATTAGGGCTATCAGATTCCTCAATTCATAATTAACGGCTCATGGACACATCAACTTGTGTCTACATATCTCACAGAAATATCTAGACATTTGAATTAATTGTTCTAATTAAAAGGATAGAAGGTAATTAAGTAACTATTGCGTACGTACACGCCACGCGTACTAGCTAGCTAGAGTTCATCCATTAAACTTTTTTGACCCAAGTTTGGTTCAAACCAAACACAGTCCAGTGGCTTCTTCGTATCACAAAAGTTTATTTCATATCTTTTGCTTTCCATGCAGTATGATGCACATGATGTCTTGGTTGTACCAGAGTAAATTGCTGTGAAGAAAATCTTGTTAGACCAGCTGCTTTTGTGCGGCGACGGCTTAGCGAAAGAACTTCTCGGATCAAGAAAAATTGTCCAACCTGCAAGGTCTTCTACTTTTATCCATTCCATTTTCAATTTGTCCAACTTAAAAACACATATCTCATAATTGAAATAGTTGTATCTGAAAACTGATACCAAATCTCCGCCTAACTCTAGCAGATAACAATCTTCGGTGCCCCTAAAAGGAGGGTCATGATCCTCCATATAAACCGGTTTTAGTTTATCGAGCGTCACCCAACTCTGTTCAACTGGATCAAAAACCCCAAGCTCTCCGGTCTCTCCCAAATAATATAGTTTTCCATTGAGAAAAACAGGATTCGTGTTGGCAATACAAAAAGGAATTTCATCATCATAAATGATCGTCCATTCCTCTTCTCCCGAGTGCCATACATGGAATTCAATGGAATTATCACCTCTGTCAGTACAAATTCCCATCACAAGACAATCTAGAGAAGTCGGAATTGATGTAAATGTGATACCATGAAAATCTTCGTCAGTTACTTCTAGAGCGGGTAGTTTGACAACATGTTGAATCATTGGGTTGACCATGAACATTGCACCATTGCCACCGAGCACGATAACCCAACCATCTTTGGAACAGAGCATCTGCGTTGGGAAAACAAATGAAGGCAACTCGATTTTTTTTGTATACTCTTTTCTATTTGAAGAGTCAAGTAGCTTGTATGTGCCATCCAATTTTTCCTGGTACATGAGCCAAGGACATGTTTTCGCCAATGGAATTGAATTTGAAGTCAAATTCCATACTTTACATACTGCAAAAAGACGTATGGAGTCAACCAAAGACACATGACGTACAAGTAACTCCAACAAATCCATCGGAAGATCATCCCATGGTCTAGAGGTATTGCTCGTAATTTTCTCATCCATAATTACCTCATAATCAATATCCTGTGAAATGATTGATTCAAAAGAGATGATTAAGTTGTTAAGATAAGCATATAATTAAGAACAATAGATGCATTTATTTATCTCTCTTATGAATTCATAAGACTAGCTAATGAAGTACATCATACCTCATTCAAAACTATTGTAGGAGATGCGGAAGAATTAGTAATCATCTTTCGTGACCTATATTTATATATATATATATATATATAATGCATATAATAAGATTAGAACTTACAAAAAGATTAATAATTATGATGGTAACATTTTTACAGCTTTGGAACTTCTCATATGGCAAAAAAAAAAAAAAAATCTTAGAGCTTTAGTATCCTGCATTAATGTGTTTAAATCTTAAACGAAATTGAAGCTAGTTATCATTTCTCACCTTTTAGGCACAAACCAGGAAAATGTGCTCTCATATTCTGTTTGTTCTATTGCTGTCAAACTGAAAGTCATTGTATGATCATCCAAACAGAATTTGTAGATCCTTCGTTCCTTTTCACTGACTACTGGCACATAATATATACAATTGCACGACACACCAGCATCCATTGCACAAACTGATGTGTAACACGCGTGTGATAAGAAAAAAGCACGTTCACCAATGCTATTGACCCTCGACCATTTATCGGAGGAAGTATCCAAATGGTGGATGTCCATGTTAATGGTTGGACCCATACCATATTTGTACATTCTCACTAGATAAATATGTCCGCATGATCCGACTAAATGTGTACTAACCATGTCGGTTCGGGTATATATAGCCGACATTGGTCCTGTTATGGTCGTCGTATCTATCCGACCTTCGAGCAAGGACATAACATCAAACACAATAACTTCCCCAATGCCATATGCATATAGTTTCCCATCCAAAATGACACATGTTTCTCCGATAAGACATTGATCATCTTCGTCAAGAAGTAATTTAGTCCACTTCTCGTCATGCAGCCGGCAACACATGAGAAAACGGTCTGTTATATTATTAGTCTCATGCTCAAATTTTGCTCCAGTGAATATGACAATACAATCAGAGTGATTGGGAGATGATGAGAGACTAAAAGAATTCATGATGTTGTTCTCCCTTGGCAAGGGCGGAAGATGAACTTTGGATAGAGAGTTCAGCTCAAGAAAGAAACATTCTTTGCTTTGTTTGTCCCATAAAAATAACCATTCATCGATACAACCAAAGCATAATTTTCCTTGAATCTCAGATATCTCCTTCTCTTCGACGTCGTTTATTTTCATCGGATCAATAAAAGTTGTTGTATGCTTGTTTGGTCCATGACACTGAATAATCCATGGTTGATTAAAAAAGTTAATTGATGGAAGCGAGTCTCCAATTTTACATGCGACCATTTCAATTCGTGAAGGGATGTATATATAAATATGTAGTCTCTCCTCTTGATTTCCTATATATACAAAAACGTAAACTTTTAACAAACTAGAATATTTAACAAGCCAATAAAACAATTTCTCTCCGTAAGCATATAATTAAGAAGATTAATATATTGATCGAATCAAAATTCATTATGGATGAACTCACGGGGTTTCCGAACCTTGTATGTAACAGGCACCTCTTTCAAGCTCAAATTGAAAATAAAATATTAATATAATTGAAAGAAGAGAGTTATTAATTTGATAAACTAACCAGATTCTTGATAGTTGAAGAGCACAATTAAGGCTGTGAGAAAATTAAAG
>CAXKVW010001542.1:0-20047 GCA_964058825.1 Carex arenaria
ACCTGATCGGCTTTCATGAACATCTCGTCGGACCTGATGATATGGTGAGAAAACGATTTCAACAGCAAACTGCTTGACTGAGTGAGAGATCGTTGGACCTGATGGCCGGAGCTGAATGCCAACTGAGTGAGAGAACGTCTGAATAGACTGAATTGAGTGAATCGCGCAAAAGAGTATGGAATCGCCTTGTAATCTCAGAGGGAGAAAACAGAATAGGCAATCGCAGGGAGAAATGGTAATTTGAAATTTAAAATTAAACAACAATTCGTTATCGTTAACTAAATTGAAAGTTAGTTAATCTGGTTAGATTAGGTAGTTAGTGGGACCGGATTTCTATTAAGGAGTCTGTGGGGATGAAGCGCGAATGGTTATGCGGGACCTATATAATTATTCTATGCGTTTATTATACTTGCTCAAATATTAATTGGATCTTGATTTTTGTATAAAAATAATAGAAAAATAATTCGGACGTTCTTTCCGGCAATTGTTTGCTATGGAATTTTGTATATGCATGAGAGCGAGAATTAGGAATGTAAGAGTTTTTCGTAGAAAAAACACTGTTTTTTTCTTTTTAGAAAATACCTAACTGAAGTACAAGAACTGGTAACTGCCAACGATATTAATTCGACTGCAAATTTACATATTCTACATGAGATACGTAGGTCTTCTTCAACTGCATTCCTATTTGTCTGACTAGGTAGATTTTCTACATCTAGGAACTACATTGTGAACTAACATCTCTGAATGTACAACTATTACTAGAAATACAACGGAAAAAAAAAAAAAGATAAAAAAACATCGATCGGTTAGCTTTACCCAATATATGCCATAAACTACTGAAAAACTGTACAGAAACAAAGCTGCAAATATATCATAAATCAGTCCCATCCCATGAGCATTTTTGTGACCTGTTCCTCAATTTTGGTGTGTGAGGCGGAGAGTTCATGGCCTTCCCCTAGGTGCACCCGGTACACCTCCCACTCTCTGTCTCCAACTACATGCCTTCCTATTTCAGCCTAAGGTGCAACAACATAAAAATATTTAGTTTTAAAGTTGCAAATTTTTGTTCTTGGCAGTCAAAATGAAAATGTTGACTGTAAGATTAGAGAAAGATTGCAGAATTGCAGGAATGAATGTTGATTTTTCCCTCCTTTTGAGGTCAGAATGCAAAACAAATTTTTGGGGCTTGACATTGTTGATTCTTCACATGTCAAAGGCAAACTTGGTTTTTGGTTAACACTTTATTACATTCTGTTACATTTTGGGAGAGAACAATCCTTGTGCAAAAATGATTTTTAGGTACAAAATTTCACAATCAGTGTTCACATTCTACCTTGTAGTCAGTCCAATTTTTTACCCAAGTTATTATCAAAAGTTAAAAAAGCAAAAGAGGAGAAAGCATTTTCTTACCAAGAAGATACGAACTTGTAGTTTTGTCAATGCATACGTGATATCATAAAAAACAAGAGGTCGTCCCTTGCCAGAGCCTTCAACAGGGTTTGCAACTAGGAGCTCTGTATCAGGGCCCCGATTTGCTAAAATAACACGCAATGGCCTGTACAACTCCATCCTTAAACGGAAACACAACGCCTCCTGGATCTGTGGGTCAACTATTTTTCTACCGTCCATTTGCACTACAAATAAGTCAATTTCACAGATTCCATTCTGGCTTGTGTAGAATCTCCCGTATGACAGCTATAAAAATTCAATAGAACAAGGACTAAGAGATTGGATAGCATATCTTTGGAGACAAATGGACTGGTAAGTCAAAAAGATAAATGCTATATACTGATATTCTACAGATTCTGTCCTTGTGCAGACAATAGGCAAGTACATTCGAACAAGATAATTCCTTCTTTAATTTGGGTGCCTTTTTTGAAACCATATGAAAAGCTAGTTTATATTAATGATAAATTACCTGAATGTTATAATCTTTTAGAGTTCTCATAATGTCATACAACAACCCCTTGTGGTCCCCAGACTGAATCTGAATAAGTGTATGCGCTGGACTGAGCAGATTATCCACCTTGACTGACAACGAATTACTGTTTCGACTTCCAGAGGAATTGCAGGATAAAAAATTGCGGGGGAAGAGAGAAGATTCTTCATTGGGAAGCTCAGAGGCAAACATCTCTTCTGTGACATTTGGCGACAGAGACAAAGAAGCATTGACACAACATGATATGGGATCACTGGCCACTTCAATATCGCAACTTGTCATTGCGTCACCTAAAACTGAACTCAGCTTATCACATGTCTCTTCTCTTCGCATCTTCAAGTGTAGCTGTTCCCTAAACAGTATCATAATAGAAAAAATTATCAGTACCAGTATGCATTTTTATATAGAGCTTTCAACAACTAACCCAACCCACCAGAACTTTTTTTTTTTTTTTTTCTTTGGACAATACTGCATATATTGACAATAAAATTACACAAGCATACCATGGTCTCTATGTGGGAGGTCATGAGTTCGAAATCCAGATGGAACAAATCCTTTGTTGGGTGGCTTGACCTCCAACTTTACTCAAAAAAAATTACACAAACATACATATATTGATAATTATGTATTCACCAAGTATTTATGAGTTCATAAAATTAGATTATTGGCTTCTAGAAAATCCTAGCACTTGGTTAATTGCAATCTATACCAAATTGTAGCAAAATACATTCCAGAGTCAATAGAGTCAACTTCACAGTGGTTATGTCCCGGCAAACAAACTACATATGTAGGAATGCAAGTAATATAGATAGGCTAAACAGGCAGAGAGAGAGAGAGAGACTTGTTGTCGGTAATGAAGAAGAGGTCCAGTACACGGCCATCGGGTGTGGTGGAAACCTTGACATTCCTTATTGTTAGCTCCAGCTCACATAACACTTGTGTCACATCTACACCCACATATTCCAAACGTATGGATCAGTAGATTGTTTTGTTTTCAGCAAAAAAATACAAATTATCGGAAGGAATAAAAATCTCAAGACCCGTGTTTAGAAATAGCTTTCACAGTAAGTGTTACATATCAATACACGTAACATCTTATCATTTTTTTTATTTTCCAAAATTATTCAAAGAGAATACAATCAATAGATCAGTTATACCAAATTTCCGTGAGAGGGGTCATGTAGATGTGTCACGTCTACATACACCCATTTGGCCATTTGAATTTAGCCATAATTAATTAATTAAATGCCCAATAGAAAAGGAAAGTATGGATCTCAAGATTATTATACTATTTCAGAAGAAATTATATCAGACTTGAAAAGAGAATAATATCAGGAAAGGAAAAGGTTATCCATTCCAGAGATTCACCCCCGAGTAAGTTATCAATGGGCCTTTTAAAAAAGAAAGAAAGAAATCTCTCAAAAGATTCAGCTACCCTTTTTCTGGATTTGAAATTGATTTAATCAAAAAAAAAAAAAATATATATATATATATATATATATATATATATATAGAGTCCTAGGTAGAATTAATACAAAATTGAAATAAAATCGAAATCCTGATGAACATGGTAAAAAAGAAAAGAATTAAAATGACGTAGGTACCATGTAAGAGGCCCATTCGATCATAGCAAGAGAACTTGAGAAGATAAAGCTGGGGACTCTGGTCCACAATCTCCACCTGATCGGCGACGAGTGCCATGGAAACCTCGGGACATATCTCCCGTAGCCTTTTCTTGAGCAAAGCCCATCGTGTGGCTTTCTTACTCTTACCTCTCCCCACAACCCAAAACACTATGTAACACCACCTCCCATCAGTACTCATGTCTGTTTTCAATTTTAATTACAAAACCCAATAAGCAAAATTTTAACATTCATTAATTCTGACTGTACGTTCGTTCGATCTTTTAAAAGAAAAGAATAGAATAGAATAGAATAGAATAGATCTAATAGTAATATCACCTCCTTTGACAATGTTTAATCCAAATAGGAGAATAACTCGGCAAAGGTCGCATCCGAGCCCGGTCTTGTCAGGACAGCTGATAGTTAAAACACTGGGCTCCCCGGCTGATTCGGGTTCCCGGATTTCCAACACCACATCATCGTTTACTATACCCATATATCGATTTTACTTTAAGTGTTGTTTCTACTTAATTTATTTCTCCTGGATCCTCCTCTTCTTCTTCTGTGGTACAGACAGGTACTTGTTGTTTAACAGATTAGCTAGCTAGGTGGCTCTTCTCCAAAAAGGAAAAGGAAAAGGTGGGAAGCGATTATTGGGGCGAAAGGGAGTAGAGAAAAGAGAGAGTGGAGAGACGGGATGCATGACTCGATCGATCTTCGATTGATTTCTCTAAGGTTTTTCTCCAAAGATGTGGGATGAGAGAGAAAGATTGCTTAAGACATGTCTTAGGTAAATTTGACAAGTTGGATTGAGCTATCAGCCTATCACCTATGTTATTGTTATGTACAGCTACTCCTGCTAGTGGTGGCCCGTGGCCGTGGCTGCCTGCTTGGTGCTGGGTTCTAACTTCTAAATGATATTTATTTATTTATTCTTTCTCCAAACATTTGCCCATTTAATCCAATAAATTAATATCTTTCTTTTATTTATTTATTTATTTATTTTGGAAAGTATAAGGACATTCTACATTTATTTCTTTTATTTTTTTTGTTTGGGAAAATTGCCCGTAGGCTAATGTTGACCAAATGGTTCGGTCCGGTCCAAATCCGGCCGGTTCACGGTTCCATATGAGTCACGGTTCTTATGGTTTGCGGTTCTACACGAGTCTGTTCCGGCGATTCTAATTTGACATTATTGGCTTAAAACTTTGCTAGAACCATAGTCCAAATTCACACGGTTCGGTCCTATCCTATGTCCATTCCGGTCCGGGTGGGTCTACGGTTTTTTTTTCTTTTCAAAACAGAGTCATCTTTAATATTCAATTTTTTTTTTCAAAACAGAGTAATCTTATTGGCTCATGTCTCAGACATTCACAAAGATAGAAAATAGCATTTTTTTAATTAAGTCGTCGTTTTTTTAACAGATTAAATTGTTAAATATATAATTAATTCTAGTTCAATTGTTTGTTAGTTTATCTTAAGCTAATATACCGAAACAGAGGAGATAGTACCTTGTTTCCCTTGCTGTCTTGCTGCCCCTTTTTAAATTCGATCACAAACTATTACTGCCCCTTGTTAGATCACAAATCATTTCATATAGATCCAAATTAGTTATTCGGTTCAATTTTTTAAATTCAATCCGTTACTGCCTTTTTAACTAAATGAATTTAATTTAAGTGGATAAATAATGTAAATATTATAAAACAAATTAAATAACTTGATTGTACTAAATGAATTAAAATCATGGCTAAAAACAGAGGTTCACGGGTTAGGTCCGGTATGGTCCGGTTTTGTCACGGCTCCGGTTCTCACGGTTTACGGGTCTTGTCGGGTCCGGTCTAGTACGGTTCTAGTTCAAAATAGTAGCTAAAAACTTTTCTAGAATTTTAAATTGAATCGGTCTGGTCCAGTTCGGTTTTTAAGCTCGGTCCGGTTCGGTATGAATGAGATCCACAGTTCCCACGGTCCAGTTCTTGAACTCCGGTTTTTTTTTCAAAACACTACCGTAAGCTAAGTACGTTCTCCATTTGTATCGTTAGTCCCATAACATGGATAACTTTTTAAGTCCCATCATTTCTTCTTGTAAGTATTAGTTTTATTTTTATCTAGGAGTTGTACAAAATTAATTAGTCAACTTTGAAGTAGTGTAATGTGATAGCTAGCTAGAAACCTAATTTGATGTGACGAGCTATATATATCATACTAATAATTTTATTTGAATATAAGAACTATCTTAGTAATTGATTTATACTAGTCGAATACTAAAATACAAGTAACGGGCTACTTTTGAATGAAAAAAGAAATTAAGTGCTTCCGAATTTCACACAAAAAGAAGTGGTATGTTTAAATGTTTAATTTTTTTTTTAATAAAACAGGATGAATTATTTGTATCTATTTAGACTATACAAGAAAATTTTATTTAGTTTGAAAAAATATAAAAATATTTTGAAACCCGGATACGTAAATAACGAGATTCTTGTACTTCCTCTGTGTGTGAGTTATTTTTTTCTTAGATTTTCATGTATAGCCCTTAAAAACATTCAAATTACATTATTTTCTCTAAAATTCAGTATATCATGCCTTTCTAATTTAAAAAAAGTTACAAATTTAATCAATTTATTGGATTTTTGTATTACAACTCATGTTATATTCATAAGGTACCAATATTATTCTTTTTAAAAGAAATATAGTTTGTATAAGAAAAAAAAAATATCTTCTAACTAATCAATTTCTCCATTTGCACAGTGGCATTTATGCATAAGTTGTTCATTCCTCTACTTGCACAATTAATGGCATTTATGCATATGCTTTTGTGTCTGTCGCAAGTAACGAGAAATAAAGCATTTGCTCTCAAAACTGACCAATTAGATATTCTTTTAAACATGCTACTTATTTTTTGTTTTTTAATAAATAGTAAAAGTGGTACTTTATGAATTTTTTAGAATTTGAATTTTATAAGGGTTAATATGATATTATGAATTTTAAAAAAAAATACGCAATTTCGAAACTTTTGAGGAATATGCATGAAATTCTCCATTTTTTTTAAAGCGAACGAATTCAATAATTAAGTACCATCTTGGTGTTGGATCATTAGCGCCATACTATCTGTAATTTGTATATATACAATGTATCAGTGGTCTATTCCACATCATACATTCGTATAAAAAATTATCGTTCATTAGAAGATAAAGGGATATTGGTAACCATTTTTCACTCGACAACCATCGCAACTGATAAAATAGCTATAAAAGAAATATAGATATGCTTTATATAATTTAATTTGAATATTGTATATTGCATTTGAATAATTTGAGAAATATTAAGTTATTGATCAAATATCGACAAAACTGAAGCATTAATAAGTGGTTAGCGAATGGCTTTCAGACTACATCAAAAATTAATTAATATACGGGACATAAATTGTATACAAGATATCTGTAAGTAATTTCATATATTTCATTTTAATAACTGTTTGATCGATTATTGCGGCTGTCATATAAATTTATTTATCCTACTATATATATTTTAATGCTATTTTAAGGTAGTAGCTAGTTGAAATAATATTATCTCTTACATTATTGTTTTAACTATTCAAATGGGCCCATAATTATTAAAATATCTCTTCGATCGGTATATATATACGTACCTTTGGTTATTTCGTGAAAATGACACCTTCCAATTAAGTAATTCAAAAAAGATTTCGGCAAAAATAACTCATGAATTGGGTCGTGATCAAGTACCGAGTCAGTACGTTGTCCCGGCCGTCTGATGACTTCACGAGATATTTCATGTTCATGGAACCTGTTCGCACATTTTGCTCTTAGTCTCATTCTACTTTATTCTTTCTCTCAATTCTCAATGCAGAACATATATATTCTTGCTGTTAACTAATTTACTTAATTTAATTTGAAGGGCTACAAAAATTGTACAACCATCAAAAAGCTAGCGATCATTCAAGGCAAACGCACCTGTCAAACAAAAATGTGATAAGTTCAATATAAACGTGTGTATTCTGACAAGTGACAACATTTTGTGAATGGAAGCCACATTGAAAACCATTAAATTTTTATTTTTTTTTGTGAATATTTAAAGTTGAAAGACGTAATTTATCTTTACTTAACAAAAATTAACAAAATTAATTTTAAATGGTTCTATTTGCAATTTTTTTACGGTGAAACAAGTAAAATATTCTGATGTAGTTATCTTCTGAAACAAATGTGATACTAAAGAGTTATATTTAAAGTACGCCTTTGTTGTAATTGTGTTGAATTAAAACGGAAAAATAAAAGGTTTTACGTGAATTATCATAAGCGAGAGAGAAATGAGAAAAGAAAGAAATATTGGATGTAAATTAATAGGTAAAGATGTTAATTTCTATCTTAATTTAGCCTTTATCTAGTGAAAAGCTATAATCACCTATCGCGAAACAAGAAGCATTCAATAGTCTTGAGTTTACTCAATTTAAGAAAGTTACATGCATGCATACAATTAGCTAACAAATATTCTTCATACACTTTTAAATGTCATTTACAACAACATTAACACACACACACACACACACAAAAAAAAAAAAAAAGAGAAACAAAACTACCATATAGGTGGAACGGATGAGCAGCGATCGCATTCGAATTTCAGATATATTTTTCCACTCACTCTTCTATCACTGAAGAGGAGGAGAAAAATGTGAACCCTAGACGGAAGCATTGGAGAGACAAGACGGTGGAACATCGAGACGGAGCAAAAGAGCGGTAGCCAGATCCGAACTCTATGTATAACTTTTTGACTCGCTCTTCCATCACTGAAGAGGAGAAAAATCTGAACTCTGACACCTTGTTTGGATGGAGAGTAGACGAAGGAAGGAGATGGGAAGAATAAAAAGGAATGGAATGGAATAGAAAGGAAGATTAACATATTTAACTTTTTTTATGTTTGGATGATTAATGAGGGAAAATAAATTTAACTTTTGTTTCCGTCTTATTTCTTGTTTGGTTGATTAAAATTTAGAAGGTTAATGAGAAATTCGATAGCTGTTGTAGGTTTGTCACAAAAAAAACTTGTATAAAAATTATATAGGTAAGATATAGAGGTGGGCATTTGTGTTATTTTTTCTAACAATATTTGCAACAAAATTTCTTTCTATCCGTTACACCCCAAATCGGAAGAGAAACCAATTTTATTAATTTCAATTATACAAGGTTAAACCTTTCACCTCCTGTACCCTTCGCCTCTGACATAAATTTGTCAACCAAATACAATTTAACGGAAAGTTTTATTTTCTTTCCATTCCCTCCCTTCCTCTACTCTCCATCCAAACAAGGTGTTAGGGAAAAAGCTTGTTCACAAGACAACAAAAAGAACCTGCAAAAATAAAGCGTCGAAGAGGGGAGGTGAAGGAGAGGCGAATTACAGTAGTATAGAACGATTATTAATTGTACATGTAATGAAAATGTTATGACAGCTTGCAAATTATTTGCAGTTGCCAAATTATATAATGTAAAATTTAATTTACAGATCATCGTTTTTTTTTTTTTTTTTTGAAAAATCAGGCAGTGGCTGCCAGATATATTAAATAAAGAAGAGAGTTACATCCATCAACATCTATGAATGACTTAATCAGCCCAGAATAACCTAAAACAACGACCTGAGAACAGAAAAATAAACTCCAAAACAACAGCTCAAATTCGAAAACCCATAGCCCTCGCGCCTTGATTTTACAGATCATCCTAAACAAGCGAAATAATATCTCAAAAAGTGTTTATACTTAATGATAAGTTGATAACACTTCGATATCTTGCGTAACTAGCAAATAAAAATTTTAAAATTGTATTTTTACTAATTAATTAAAGAAAGATTTTAACTTGAAATTACTAATGATCATTTAGAAGAAAAAAAAAGTGATAAATACTTTGTATATATCAGATATTAGCACTTCCGAATTCAAATACAGATAACTTGTATTTTTAAGTATAAACACTTTCGGAGAGCAGATAATTAAGATTAGATGCAGAATATAACTGCAGCAATAATTTCTCAAACTTATAATATACTAGTTGTTTCTGAAGAGTACTTCACTACTGTATTTTCGTTTATATGATAAGTTAATTCAATATTTTTTATAAAATTGATAGAAATTCTCCAAATCAAAAAATTGTAATTGTAGTTATATACCCTACTGTTAATTAAGAAACAGTGCTTGCTAAATTATCTGTCAAATTTTGTCATTTAATTTACAGGTACTATAAAATCAAATCGTTAACTATATATAAAATTTGTAAATTTGGCACACATTCTACTTAAGTTTCCCATATCACATTTATAATAATAACTTCTCATTAAAAATATCTTTGACGAGTCAAATGGTGTATCGCTTAATAAAGAATGATTTACTCGGTTTTTTAATTAATTTACAATACTTGTATCAATCTTTGTTCAAAGCTAGCATCATTGATTATCAATTGTTAAAATGAAGAATTTAGTCCTTTTGATACATGTTAGTAAAAAAAAAAAAAGGTAATTACTCTTACTATGTTGATGAAAAATCACATTTAGAAGATTTTTTTTTTTTTTTTAACCATACACATTTACAGCAGCGGAGCCATATTAAGTCAGAGTAGACAGCAGATATAAATTTATGTATAATCAGATTGATGTCTTTGTGAACAATTGACAAAGATTGCAGGGATGCTTTTGTTATTTGTGAACAATTGACAAAGATTGCAGGGATCCTTTGTTGGTCTGGACTTCTGGAGCATTGAGCATTCCATTCGAAAACAAAAGGCCAAATCGACTGCATGACGTATGTAACATTATTTTTCATGACATCACCACATCCAATCAGTGATTTTTTTTTGTTTTTTTATTATGTCATGTCTCAATTACAAAAATAAAATAAAATAATAATAATAATAATAATAATCTGCCGTCCAAATTAAGTGGCGATCGATGTAACGAAAGCCATGCATCTCCTTTCTCCTTTCTCCTTTCTCCTTTCTCCTTTCTCCTCTGTAGTCTGTAGTCTGTAGTCTGTCTGTAACTCTGTATTATATTAGACGATTTGGGTCTGCTAAGCCTAACATCAAATGTAAACTCGGGATGCTGAACTACATGTAGGCTGCCTGCAACTGCAATAATATATAAATTATTTTAATACAAAGAAAGGTAATGACTATTGACTAATGATATTGATCGACGATATGAATTTGTTCTTTAAGATATATAGAAGTGGAAATTAATTAGGACATGATGTTATATTATCTATTTTTCTACTATACTATATATAAGTGTAATTTTTTTTTTTTTTATTGATGATCGACTGACAGTGATTCGGAGCCTGCAACATTAATTAATAATTATGAAAGTCAAAATTTTTGACAAGTAATTTTTCTTTCCAAATTGTGATTAGTAGCTAGCTTGTAATATTATATGGAAATTGAAATAGACAAATTGAAAAAAAAAAACAAAGATTGAAGTGATGTCTGCGCTTACCCGGCCAGACAAAGAAATATTAAGTAACGGTTGCTAAGACGCCCACATGGACCAATTAACATCTTAATCAAGGTGGATTAAGTGATTAATAATTGCAAGCTGGCAGATAGGGACCAACAAAACAGCCCTTGATGTTAACATTTCCAATATTGTTCCCCCATTAATTAACCCATACAAATTATCTTATTAGGATCGAATAATTTCAATTTATCCCCTAAACTAACTCAACTCAATTTTTTGGTTTTCAATCGGGACCGTCTAATTCAAATCAATCATTCAAGATGTGTGCAGTCCACTTCAAAATAAATTATCACATATTCGAATCAGACAATCCCGATCTAAAACTCAAAATCGCAGACTAGGGAACTTTTGTCGGTTTAGACTAGTAACAAAAAATTACCTGATATAGAAAAATCAGAATTGCCTTAAAGTATAAACGAATCGTGGATATGTTTCGTTGTTTTGTCACGTTACAGGTCAAGACTTGAATAAAAACAAAAAATAATAAGGGCCTGTTCAGCGATTCAATTACCATGGTTTTCTTTTGGGAAAAGTAGCTATTTAGGTATTCTTCCTATTAGCTGTTCGGTGTGGAGTTATATTTTCCATTTCATAATTTCCTATGGGTTTATATTCCTTGTCCACTTCAAATTTTATGAGGGAAAAAACAATTGACTGGGAGCTCCGTTTTTTTTCCCAGATAGCGCAGCTCTTGCAAAAAGAGAAATATGTTGTATCTTACGGTCATTAATTAAACTTCATGCCTGCTTAATAATTAAACTACATGATTTATGATTATATATTTAACTTGCTTATTAATTAATTAAAAAAGGGATTGTACTTATAAATGCTTATTAAATTAATTAAACTAAACTAACTTCCACATGAGATCATCAACGGCATGATCCAATTATATAATTAAATTGTGATTAAGTTAAAATAGTTTAAATTACATAGATACAAAAATTGAAACACGAGACTAACAGTAACTTCAAATTGCATTTTAACAATACTATAATAATTAAACAATTACAAAATTAAAAATAATTAAACAAAACATAATCAAACATAAATTATTAATACAAAAGCTAAAATTTAATAATACAAGAGATAAAATTAATAATACAAAAGCTAAAATTAATTAAACAAGCACAATTTAATAATACAAAAAACAAATCAATATCCTAACAAATTTCCCATGCATTTGCCGAACACCTATATTCTAAAATTTTCCATGGGTTAAATAACTTTGGTTTTGACAAATTGAAATTCCCATTCCCTTAGTAAAAATTTCTGTTCCCACAAAATTTCCATGCTGCCGAACAGACCCTAAGTACTAATTGTTAGCGATCGCAGTGTACATAGTCATAGTCATCCCCGTTAAGGTTGATAGGTTATGTGTGGGTGTAAATTTTCGTGGAAGAATAAAGCAGAGGCTAGGAATAAAAAAAAGACAATCCAGGATAAGAAGATTCATCTTGAAATAATACTCTCGGTAAAACTTGGGCTAAGATGCTTTATGACATAAGAGCGACGTTTTACTTCATTTTTATATTTTTGTTTTGAAAATTTAAATAATTAATCTGAATTGTTTAATATGATCGTCAAATAAAAAATATGTATTTAAAAATCAAATTTTGCATTTTTTTAGAAACTTTACTATTTTTTAATATAGTAAAAAGTTCATTAATCTAAAAGTTATTGGACCACTCAAAAATAGTGATTTTTTTATCTATTTAAGAAAATAATAATAAAATTCTAAAAATTGTAAAGTTTGATTTCAAGTACATTTTTATATTTTAATTATGTTAAACGATTCAGATCAACTATTTAAATTTTGAAAGTAAAGATATGAAGATGAAATAAAATATTTCCAATAAGCAAATTAGCCTAACTCAAAATGAATGTAGATTTTGTCGATATAAAATAAAAAAATTAGCTTCCTTAAGACAACTTTATAGTCGAGAGTTTATTTAATTATTTTATTAGTAATTCGCAAACACTACAATTAGATTCTTAATTTTCCAACTCCAATTAATTTGTTGGAATTTGAACTCTGAATCTTTACTATGGAAAGCAAATATAACCTTGTCATCATCTCATAGCTTCAATCGCTCAGTAAAAATATGCAAAATACGCAGCCATCTATGTTTTCAGTTTTTACTCTTTTGTTTTTGTTTTTTACGTGATCTATGTTTTTACTTTAGCGCCTTTGGACAGCATGCAATATCTGTCAATTTTAATATTTTGGGTTCATACATGATCCTACTTCCTACCTAAAAGTAAAGGCTAAAACCGGTTGGAAGGAAAGAGCGAGGAAGCTTCGCCATGAAAAGGTACATCTTAACAATACATAATAAAATTTGTCAAAGTACCTAGTTGGCTAGGGCTAGTTGATGGAAACAATTCGGTGAATACAAGAAACTTGGTTCTGATCATTTACTTGGTTTACAAGGTTAGTGGATGTTTAGTTTATAATATCATACTTACATCTTGGGGTTAAAGTCAAGTCATCACTTTAAGTAAAAAATATTCGGTAAAATCTTTCGGGAGATCATTTTGATGTCCTGAGCATCTCTGTCATCGTCAATTAATCACATACTATGATTTGTCATGACCCTTTTACTCCGAAATTTTTATTAATGCCATTTCAGAAAAAAAAAAAAATTTATTATTTGGTAAAAAAAAAAAATTGTATTAATATACTTTAATACCATTTCATAGACATATATGGTTTACAAAATTTGATATTTGGTCAAAAAAAAAATGTATTAATATGGTTTTTTATTTGAGGGATTTAACATATATGGTTTAATACCATTTCAGAAAGAAACAAAAAACCTATTAATACCGTTTCAGTTTCAGTGGTAGACTATGATATTTATCATGGCTTAATAATTGGTAAAAAAAACCATTCTTATTTAGGAGTAAACATATATATATATATAGCTTAATAATTAAATTTTATGTTTGAAATTTGGTATAATTTTTTTTGTGAATTAATTTCTAAAACTTCTATCTTTTATCTCAAAAACACAATCGAGTTTCATGCAATTTAAGTATTGTTTGATGATGAGACTTCACATCGTTAATTTTGAATTATTAAAATTCAAGTTGATTAATTTACTATGAAACATACACTATTTTAAATTGTTAAAATAAAGGACTACTTAGTGGTAAAAAAAATTATTTATCAGGATACACTGTTGTTTTCCAAAATATGCCCATCTTTCGTTCCTCTTGATATCATTCAAAACACTTTTCCAATGTTGAACGCCGTCTTATTTTTTTATATTTTTCTAATTTGTGTCACATCTCGGATAATTCTAATTTTATGTAAAACAATCAATAAGGATTTAATATCACATAATTAGAAAATAAATATCATTGTTTCATTTAGCTTCAAATTTGTTAGTCAATGATGGCTTCTGGTATGATGAGATTATCATAAGAAGAGGTCTCAAATATCTTTACTTTTTATATCTCCATTACATCTTTATTTTTAGGATGCAATTAATTGTCCTCAAATTTCATTCTTCGATTTTTCTCCAAATTCAATTGTCGCCACTTTGAAAGTGAATGTAAACATCTTATTTTATATCTAAATAAAAAATATTTTAAGCAGCTGCATAAGATGATGTGAAAATTAGCAATTTTTCATTATCATGTGATCTCTCATCATAACTAGCAAACTATCGCTTCGATCATAACAACTTGTAGAACTTTAACCATGACTACTGAGACCCATTTCTAGAAATTTTCTAACAACTTTTCAAAATTAGCAACTAATCCGGAACCACTTTAAATGTTGCAAACCGTATCGTTGAATCATGTAAATTATTTTTTGAATATTATAAACCTGAATTTTTTTTTTAAAAATCTGCATCTAGATGCTATTTTTAATTAGTTTGAATATTGTAAACATTTTTACATAACTATGTAGTATGAAGCTTTGGATAGTGTAAACTTATATTATAAATTGTTGTGTATTTTAGGTATTAGATTTTGAGATCAATTTCATACACTTTTTCACTTTTAAATTTATAAACTCAAGTACACAATAATAGATCAGTTGCAAGTATACAATCTATTTTTGTAGTAAAATAGGCATTGATCCAAAAATAACGGAAAATATTACTTCCTACTAAATTAATAATTCTAAAAATGTACAATAAAAGTAAATGGGGGTTGTTGTAAATTTGGTTTTGTGGAGTCACTGCCCGATTTAGAATAAATCGTAACAAAAGCAAATTAAAAAATCAAATAAAAATGAGTTTTGTGTTTCAACAGAGAGAAGTCTAAAGACTCTTGGCATATAATCACTTGGTCAAATCCACGCTTATTTAGTTTCTAAATTCATGTTTGCATTGATGGAGTTTATAAACCTAAAGTGTCAATAAGGATGTCTTTCGTGAATTAATAACATGCCTAAACAATTCGGATTTCACGATTAAGTCATTCACTCTAGCGGTCTAGACCATAAGCATAAGTTAACCTAGTTTATTCCTAAATACCAATACTTCACAATTAAGTCATTTATACACTATTTGGTTCAATTCTATGAGTCCCAATTAAATATGAGGATTCACGGTTAAGTCATTCACCTCAATTCAACATTTGTTTCTCGTGGTTTCGGACTAAAAACTAAATTTGGTCATTTCTAATCTCAATCCTAAGGCTATTCATGCACATAATCTAGTACCATCAATTCTTGCTCTTAATCAACTCAAGTTGTTTAGACTTGAGCGGGATACTAATCAACAAGCAACACAAATCATGCAATCACACGAATAGTAAAATCAACAAGAACAAACATACAAGCAAACAATCACGATAAAAAAAATCATCCAAGTAAGATAGATTTTAACACAAGTTAATGTTTTTAGCCTAAGCCCTTAGAGCGAAATCTAGCCTCTCATAGGTGCGCTAGCATTCAAGAGAAATACAAGAGTAAACATAATAAAAACTAAGAAAAACAAGAAAGAGAATATACTATGCCATTCTCCTCGCTTGCTACCCCTTGTCTTCACTTAGATCCGCTCGAGCAACCTTCAATCATTCCTTCAATCTCGTTGAATCGCATGAAAATAATATAGAGATGTGGAAAATTTGGTTGAGTAAAAGATAGTATTCTCTTGCTGCCTCCCTGTCAATATATAACAATTGGTGCGGCCAACCGTGCGGCCTATGTAAAATTCATGTGGGCCACATAAATTGGGAAATCGGCTAGATTTTGCTAAGGAAAAAGGGTCTGTGCGGCTAGTTGTGCGGCCTGTGGAACCTGCACGGCAACCCGCATAACTCTCTGGAAAATTTGAGACCTCTTGATTTTAATTCCAGAATTCCTTTTTCAACTTCGAATTTATTTTGTGCGGTCTGCACCAGATTGTATTTTTGCTCCATTTGCTCAATTTCTGCAATTTAAAAAGGCAAAGACAGTAACTTGGTATGTTGGTGCATTCTATGCTAAACTTTTCTAAAACACAAGGAATTTAGCACAATTTTAGAGGTGAAACCCTAACCAAAAGTATATATAATTGAGGCTTATTATAAATTGTGAATTTTATCTTCCTCTTTTTATATCATGTATCTAAAAACTACAATTTTATATTTTGAATACTGTAAATCTTATAACATAACGTTGTAAACTGAAGCTTTGAATATTGTAAATTTAAATCCGGATAGAGAAATTCTTTGCTATAATAACAAGAGTATGGAATTTGAAGGATTAACCTTCATCTTTCTTTCAAAAAAAAATTCCTAATTACTTTGTTTTGTTCATTTGTTGCTTTATATGGAGTAATTTGTTATACTGTCTCACAAGTCACAACTAGAATGAACATTTTTAATCGCGAACTCAATTATTCATCTAAGAAATGATAGTTGCATGATAAAAGTACTTTTGAAGATTGAATAAATCATAAGATCGAGTTGCTGGACAATAAGAGAAATATTTAACGGCATTAACTGGTAAAAAAAATTACAAACTAAAAAGAGCAAATTGGTCATAATTAAAAGCACCTACTCCAAAAGTAATCAGAAAATTTAACAAATTGTCTTACTTCTCAAAATTTTCAAACAAAATAGTCTTCTTTTATAACAATTAACAAAATGTCTTTGTAGAGTCCCCATTTCTTCTTTCTGCCCCCTCTCTCCTCCTCCCTCCTATGTAATTTAATAATATTGTAAACTTTATATATGAGAGAGATAAAGTTGAAATGAAGTACAAATATAAGTATATGTAGCTAAAATTTGATTTTGTATTATAATTCTCTTGATTATTCTTTATTTACATACCAGTATAACATCATATCTATATATTTTATCTTAATTAGCATTGGATGTTACTTAGTTGTGAAATATATATTAATTATCTAGTTAAAAAATATATATTAATTATCTAATTGAAAAATATGTTGCATGTCTACAAAATATTTGTTGCATGTTATGTTCTCATTAAAGTCTAATGAAAGATGAGGTGCTAATGTAAGATGAGAATAAATAGGAGGGAGAGGGAGAAAGGGAAAGACAAGAGAAATGAGCTCTCACAAGAATATTTTGTTAATTATTTTCGAAGAGAGATGTTTTGTTTGAAAATTTTGAGAAGACAATTTATTAAGTTTGTCTAAGGCAATCACTGCTGCTGAAGCAGCCTCCCGAAAGGAAATGGCAGATAAACAGATTAAATTGAATTATTATCACTCTTATTATTGTAATTTATTTAGAAAATGCATTCATGGGTGCGCCGGGTGCCATCTCTTATTTTATATTAAAAAGAATCTATCGGCTATCGCATTGCATTAATGCATTTGCATCCGACAACATTCGAGTACTGCGCGGGCATTTGTCGGAAAAAAATATAAGAAATGTCGATGGGGACCCACTTCCCTCGTTCTATATTATTTTTTGTAAAATTATATGCACAGCATAGTTTCCAAAGTCAACCAAAAAAATTCGCATAGTTTTCAATATTGTACCACAAATCACAATAAACATTAGTCAAATTCCATCCAACAAGCAATGTTTCGGGGATCCAATTCTGCTGTTTTTCTCAGAGAAAAGTAGATTCTACTTTTTCAATCTCAACCATTCAAAAAAAATTATTTACGTATCTCGATAAAAAAACTTTTTTATGGATAAATCTTAACAAATTTAAATGGTTGGGATTGAAAAATCAGAATTCTGTTTTTCTCTAAAAAAAAAAACAGCAGAGTCGGATTCATGTTTCGGATAATGTATTAGTCTATTCTGTGCATATCTTTTGAAGTGACATTATTATTACATACGAGGACTAAATATTTGACAATAACATTTTAAACAATTTTAATAATTATTTTTTTACCAATTCAAACAAACTTCTAAGTATGTTAATTTTGAATTGTTAAAATTGTAGGCTACTTAATGTCGGTATAAAATAAAAGATTAGTAATAAATATACAAAATGATAATGATGTGACGCCAAAAATTTGTATAAATATTCTTCATAAGAGAAAATTTCCAAAGAAGGTATCTTGTAATTTCATAATATTTGTTTTAAGTGCAAAAGTTGAAAATCTCATTTGTTTGTTTTACAGCTGTTTACCAAAATTTGTAGTTTCAATAATTGCATAGGCGAATAATTAGTTTCCTATTTTACCATCAATTGCATAGGTGAAAAGTCTCATTAGTTTGTTTTACATCTGTTTACAAATACTTGTCTTTGATCTAATAACAAAAATAACATCCTATTACAGCTATTTACAAAAACTTATTTTTCATTTGGATCAAGTTGTTTCGATTTTTCACGATACCAGTATCACTGTGCCATGTTACCACTGGATAGTGGCATCAGCATCAGTCCTTCGTGAAGGCTATTTGATTTTGTGCTAATTCTTGTAACTTTGTAAATTTGTAAATATGCTTTTATATTTAATATAAATGTTAATGGCAACTCATTGATAACCTTAAAAAAATAAAGTTATCACTATGCAAAGTTTCTTCAAGTATTTTTTCACAGTATCAATCACTGTATATGTCACACCCCGAGACAACCCGCCACGTATTTATACGTAAAGCGTGTGCACATCACATACATTATCAATAATAAATACTCATGCAACATATTTAAAATTAAACAAAGTCTTCTAACATCATAAATAGTTCAAGTACATAACACACATTTAACATGAGATTAAGACAAACATGACAAACAAACCAATAATTACCATGTTAGTCAATGTATCTACTTCTAAAGAGAGAATTTAAGTTTAACTAATAAATTAAAAAGATACTTGAGCCGTCTGCTCGTTAACTTCTTGATTCGCATCTCTCCTATTAGTGCTCCTCGCCGGCTTTATCATTTCCTGGAACCCACATAAAAGTGGAACGGGTGAGAGATCGAACGGTCTCTCAGTACGGGATTTAGTTCCAGTCTCGGAGTTTGTCAAATTCACTTATTAATACAAACATGATATTAAAATTATATCCTCACATGCTATGAATATTAGAAACACACACATCCACACACACACACACACACACACTTTAATTATCTTTCAAGTTTTCTGTTATCCATTTATTTGCCAATCCAGTGGGAAATCCATCCAACACCGGAAGACCGCCAACCTGCTGGAAAATCCATCCAACAACGAGAGGCTTTCTCACTAGACGGGGAATCCACCCTACGCTAGATATTGGCTGTTGCACTAGACGGGGAATCCACACTACGCTAGATTTTGACCCGTGACGGGAAATCCATCCGACGCCACGTTAACGAGGGGTCTAGTTGAACCTAGACCCAATGTATACATTCCAACATGCGTTCAACGCACGTTGGCTCCTTTCCTTTAACTCATCCATTACATTCCACGTTCGTTTCATTTAACACTACACAACGCCATGCTTAACACATCATACTTACAAGTCTCATGATTTATATGAATAATCCTATTGAATTTCTAAACAAGCCAAAAGGATTGTTCAATTCAACATGCACAATTTCATAAATAAATAAATAAATAAA
>CAXKVW010001543.1:0-27202 GCA_964058825.1 Carex arenaria
ATCTCTTTTCAACTCTATTCTATGGAAATGAATTGAACTTTTATTATGCTCTCGTTCTGATCACACCCTTAATCAGAAAATTATGAAAACATGAAGCTTGTCATGTATAGCATATTTCCTCAAAAATATCACAAGTATTAGGATCCAAATATAATTATGTAAATTTGTAACATTTTCCAAATGGATGCATTAGATTAAATAATCTTCTAAGTGATATTCATGAGTTGTACTTCAAATAAAAATTAGAATGGAAGAAAAGGAGGGCATAAGATGGTATGAAACAAAGGCCACAGAACAGGTGCTGCAATATAACTACTTTGAATAAAACTCAATTATTCAGGATTTTATCCGAGCCAAGTATATTTTGGGTCTGAAAGAGAGTTTATGAACCATACCAAAAACTCGGTTAAATATGCTGCTTTCACCGGATACCAGGTCTGCAAACAAAGGTGCAGATGCACCAGGACATGCTCTCAAATCCAAAACTATTGCCTTTTTGTTTATTATCTGGACTGTAAACATGTCAGACTTCATAAAACAATCCATAATAACAAAAATATGATTATAACTAAGTCAAAAAAGAACTTCAGCTTTTTTAGATTAGCAATACCTTTTTATCTATTTCTGTTGTGGTTGCATACTCGACTAGGGCTTTCCAATTAAGCATGTCAAATCGAGAGAGGTAACTACATAAAGGGAATAAGATGTATTTTATAATGTTTTTCATATGTATATCCCAAACATGCCTTGATAATCCTACATTCCCCATGAAATGAAAAATTATAGTTGCATAGGCATCATTTCCTAATTTGCTTAACAGTAAAATACAAGTTCATTCTCTCTCTCTTCAAATAGCATGAGGACGTGCAATTGTGGCAATTTGTTTTCAAACAATACTAGATGGGTTCACTATGGGAATTTTTCTGTTCTGTATGAACATGTCTGTACTGTTAGTTTGGGATATATACTGCATTCTGGGATTTTCAGGGTCTAGAAGAGAAGAGTTCCAATGTCTAGGTAAAATAAAGGGGACTAAACAGGAAAAATAATGTTAAATTTTTTAATAAATTAAGTACCTTTCAGGAAGAAAATAAGAACCTGAAGAACTAGAATTGACAGAAGAGAGCTTGCTTGGTACAAGGCCAGCTTCTCCTAAACCTTTTTAAACATGAAATCAGATATAAAAAACCATAGTCAAGTAAAATTTCGAGGATGGCTTTTAAGCACAAAATTTAAATTGCAAGAGAGCTTACACTGGATACACCAAAAATCTGGGTCATCAATTTCGACATCATCAAAAGCATTAACAACAGATTCTGTAACCAAAACACTTGGTGTAATCTTGTGCCTTTTACTCCTATATCATTATATACCACAATTCATTAAAGTTTGTAAAACTAAACAAACCATTGGTACATAGTTTTCATATCTAACAATTACCTCTCCAAGTGAGAACTCAATCTGACAAACCATCTTGCAAACTCACGCCTGGTGCATAGTTCATCAGCATTGGCATCATTTTCAACAATCTGGTACCAACAAAATAAATGAGAACAGTGCAGTATAAGTTAACAAAGATTTCTGTTAATGAGGATTTGCAATCTCCTATTCCAAAAAAAGAAAAATCACATTCAATACCAGTTTAGTGCATATACATACTACATACCTCTAACTTCTTCAACACAGATAGAGCATTCTGTTGAGCAGTATCTGCTGGCACAGTTATAGCAACTCTATAGCCTTCCGATGGAGGCACCAGAAAAGAACAAATAATATGAATTGATCTAAGCCATTATAATCTAAAATAAAAGGAGACAATGTTTGTTTATTATAAATAGAACTGAAATTAAATATGAAATGGCAAGTACCTGAGAAAAAGGTTTCCTTAAGTTTGTCAAGTGACACGCTGGCACTCTCCTCTTGGTTTGTTTTTGAAACTTTTGAGGCTTCATTTTCTCTAGTGTCACTATCTTTATCTGACTTGGTAGAATTCTCCCTAAAAGACACAGATGGGGAAGGAATCGAATATTTGATACCTGGAAAGAATTATTTCATTAGTATGACTAGATTTTGTATCAATCACTGAATACTACCAATTAACATAACAAAAAAGAAAGATGGTAAGAACTAAAAACCTCTTCTGTGATATGCATAGAAGGTTAATCCAGCTAACAGTATTACCACTGGAGCAGTAATTCCAACAAAAACGTACTTCTTCCATCCTGCATTAGCAAAACTCCTTATGTTAAAGAAATTAAAAAAAAAAAACTGTGTAATGTTGGTTGTTTTCAAAGCCATATCTGAAATCTCTCATCCTTTAATTTATCTCTCTTGCAGAAATATACAATAATTAATTTCCTCTATGTGCTACGCAAGCACACACCTGTTTAAATGCTTGGTTTTATGTTACCCATTTTCATTAATATGTGAATTTCATTTGTGTTTCTTTTATGTTTCATTTTATGTTTCTTTTATGCTTGGCTGCATGTTACCCATTTTCATTAATAAGTGAATTTCATTTGTGTTTCAAAGCAAACATGAACATGCAGCCAAACATAATACACTGAGGTTTACAAAAGTAATCCCCCTTTTTTTTAAATCAATCTGATTTAACTTGTTTCAATAGGACCCGGGAAAAGTCGACTTGTTAGAGGCGAATTTAAGATAATTGAAGCAAAAAATAGAAAAAAATACCATTTCTTTCTACAGTCTCAGGTGTATCTATCAGCCAGCCACCGAATTCGTCCCTTGAAATCTCGTTCGGAGGAATCCAGCAAGCTTCGACCTTCAAGCGAGAAACTCGAGGAGATAAAAACCGGAATTGAACTCGCCTAATTGGGAGCGAGAGATGGTTCGGTTGGTTGCCATCTAAGGAAAGGAGGAAGCACTTGCTTCTCTTCACTGGTTTGGGAAGCCATGGCGGTTTAAGGAGAGAAATGGAGCTCATATTTAGACCCACTGTGCTCTTGAGAAGAGAGCCGACTAGGTGAGGAGATCAAGAGAATCGTAGAGAGGGATGGAGGTGGGTGGATAGATATTACGGTGCACCTGGTCTATTCAACTTAAATGATTGTGGTACAGTGATATCGATGGACTCACATTCGCAAGAACAAGTATTGTAGGTCCCACAAGTAATTCAAATGGCGTTATGAGGAAATGGTGTGTGTGATATGAATTTTTTGGAAGTCTAATTTTTTAGTTTTGGATCAGGACCGTCCGATTCGAACCCGTCGTTCAAGATTGCTTCGGGATTCAAATCCGTTTTTGAGATGTGTGCGCTCCACTTCAGAATTAAATCAGACAAACCCGACTTCACTGGATCTGAAGGCGGTGTAGGTTTGCTCTTAGGTATGTGTAAGGGGGGTCTCTATTAACGGTTTCTGATTAACTTAAAAAAGTGCCCATTCGGAATAACGCAGGGGATGAGGGGAGCCAGTATTATTTTTGCTTTAATAATCGTGCACAATTATAAGAACGGTCCAGATACACTAATTATAAAAAGATTTAGAATTCGCAGTGTAGGAGTCGACGCCTGGCCGTAGTCAGAGCCGACAATTTTATTAATAAGAATATAAATAAAAAAATATTGGTTTTGGGAAAGGTTTTGTATAGAATTTAAAAACTGGAAAAAGCGTGATTGCTGACAACGTCCTCTGAACGTGATTGTTGACAACGGCCAGATTAGCGAAATTAAATTAGCACTGACTAACACGTTTAAAAAAAAAATTATGGCCGTTATGGACGATAACGGTCTGCTACAGTGATTTTTTTTCGGAATTGAACTAAAAAAAATGTAGCTGGCCGTTATGCACGATAATGTCCAGTTACAGTGTTTTTTTAACGCATTACTTAGCGCTAATTATGTTTTCCTAATCTGACCGTTGTCAAGAATCACAAAAATTCATTGTTTTTCCAATTTTCAAATTGTACCCAAAACTTTTCCCAAAACTATTATTTTTTTTATTTATATTCTTATTAATAAAAATTTCGGTCGACAGAGGAACACATGGATTATGCACTCCTAATCCTCTGTGTCGCCCTGTGGTATGGACTATTGCTAGAATAGTAGAGCATGTCCCTGACAAGTAGGACTCAAAGAAATTAATGTCAGCAAGCTGGGTTGACCGTTACCAATATTTTTGGACTTGTAGAATTTATTCGGACTTTCTTACATAATACGGACTCCTGCAAGGCTACAAAGTGTAAACCTTAATCTTAAAAGTCAAAATAGACGTAAAAAATATTACTTATGTCCCCTTAATTAGGGATTATGCAAAAAGAAAAACTAAGAGGATAAAATTAGGGTTCGGTAGGGGTTTAGGTATAGGACTGTACGAGTGACAATATTTGGGCCGTCCAGGCCAGCGTTGGGCCGTTCGGTTCTGGTTTGGGTCGGATCATGAGATAAATGGGGTTCGGGTTGAGGTTGTGTTTCCAGTTGCAAACTTCCAATATGGTTTTGAGGCTCATATTATTTTTCTGATCCTGCTGGTTCATGTATCGGCTTAATCGGGTTACATAATCAAACCACTTGAATGCTTTTTAGTCATATGTTGAAAAAACTGATCACCAACAGTGGCCAGGCTCTGAAATGGAAATTGCATAATGATCCATCTCCAGAAAAAAAAACACCCAAGTCAGTACCCAATGTCAAACTTTTGAGGTCAAAATGGTTGGTACTAAGTTGATTAAAATGTATTATGTCTGATTTGGGACTGTTGGTAATTTGATATTTTTATTTCATCTTATGTTTGGATATGGCCAGATTGAGATTACATTTTGGTTAAGTTCATGTTAGATCCGGATCTGGACAGGTCACAGGTGCGACCGCTCCTTCATTTAGTGGTTTATAGGTAATATATCATTGCTATTTTTTTAAACAAAATGATTGGATTCTTAAACCAAGAAATATTAAAGGCCATTACCCAAATAGTCGAACTAGATAGTTTCATCACGAAATTCAATATGCTCAAACAATTTGCGTAATATATAGTTTCTCTCACATAGTATATATGCTAAAAAAAATGCACAAAAGAGGATGTTCATTATACCCTGAATTACAAGTATTACATCATTATCTCTTTCTTTTTGTGTTGATAGAACATAACTGATAAATAACAACATAAAACATGGGTCTTAGATGCATTTTGCAAATTACAATTGATAACTCATAGATCATCATCCTGACTTAGGTGACCATCTTATTGTTGTTCAAATATCATTGACATTTGGTTTGAATTGAACTCTGAAAACCTCAAGGAATTGGTGGCCGAAGGAGAAAAGAAAGGTCTTGGGGGCATAAGCAAATTATTCCCCGAGGTATTCCCTTCAATCATCTCCACAACTTGGCTCATCGAAGGTCGATCAGATGGCTTCATTTGAATACACCACAAACCTATTTTACACAGCTTTGATTCGATCTCATCAATATGTAAATTTATTTCTTGATCTTGGCACATCAACAGCTGATCATACATCCAGGACGGAAAGTAATCTCGACTTTTATTATTGAGTCTTAGATGCATTTTGCAAATTACAATTGATAACTCATAGATCATCATCCTGACTTAGGTGACCATCTTCTTGTTGTTCAAATATCATTGACATTTGGTTTGAATTGAACTCTGAAAACCTCAAGGAATTGGTGGTCGAAGGAGAAAAGAAAGGTCTTGGGGGCATAAGCAAATTATTCCCCGAGGTATTCCCTTCAATCATCTCCACAACTTGGCTCATCGAAGGTCGATCAGATGGCTTCATTTGAATACACCACAAACCTATTTTACACAGCTTTGATTCGATCTCATCAATATGTAAATTTATTTCTTGATCTTGGCACATCAACAGCTGATCATACATCCAGGACGGAAAGTAATCTCGACTTTTATTATTGAGTCTTAGATGCATTTTGCAAATTACAATTGATAACTCATAGATCATCATCCTGACTTAGGTGACCATCTTCTTGTTGTTCAAATATCATTGACATTTGGTTTGAATTGAACTCTGAAAACCTCAAGGAATTGGTGGTCGAAGGAGAAAAGAAAGGTCTTGGGGGCATAAGCAAATTATTCCCCGAGGTATTCCCTTCAATCATCTCCACAACTTGGCTCATCGAAGGTCGATCAGATGGCTTCATTTGAATACACCACAAACCTATTTTACACAGCTTTGATTCGATCTCATCAATATGTAAATTTATTTCTTGATCTTGGCACATCAACAGCTGATCATACATCCAGGACGGAAAGTAATCTCGACTTTTATTATTGAGTTGTGGGTTCCAATTTCTTCTTCCTCCAGCCATTTCCAGCAATAGCATTCCATAGCTGTAGACATCTGATTTGTCGGATATACCCCCGAAGTTTCTAGAGAGCAACTCGGGAGCAATATATCCTGCTGTTCCTCTAGCTATGCTGAGTGAAACTATGCTAAAGTCCCTCGGGTATAATTTTGCAAGTCCAAAATCAGATATCTTGGGAACAAAATCATAATCCAAAAGGATATTATGGGGCTTAATATCAAAATGCAAAATTCGCATCTCACACTCTTGATGTAAGTAATTGATTCCTTGAGCTACACCTAAAGCTATCTCCTTGATTTTATACCAAGAGAATCGCCGAGAAGTATTATTTCCTCTGAAAATATGCTTCTCAAGCGATCCATTCGGCATGTACTCATATACGAGAGCCTTTTTTGATTCTTCTGAGCAATACCCAACAAGTCGCACTATGTTTCTGTGATGAATTCTACCAAGTGCGGAGACCTCGTTGATGAACTCTTCCCCATGGAGCCGTGAACTCCCCAGCATTTTAACGGCAAGATGTTGGTTATTTAGAATTGTGCCTTTGAACACCGATCCAAAACCGCCTTCACCTAACTTCTCCCTGAAGTGATTGGTAATTGCCATAATTTCGGTATAAGAGAATCTTGTTATTGCTAATTTCTTTTGGTTGCGGAGAAACTTCTCCACCTCATCCGTCAAGTTATTTGAGCTCCAGTATTTATGTGCTAGGAAGAAGAAGAATGTACATGGCATGAAGATAAACCTGCACAATAACATAAACACTGATGTTGCACAAGTTAGATCTTTTATAATAAATTTGGCTTAATTGAATTATTAGCTTCAGTAGGTGCCAATGTTTATGTAATCAGGGGGTGGATCTAAGGCTTAGCCAAAGATGACTAAGCCACCTCTATTTGTTTGAAAATTTTAATTATACATAGAGAAATTTAATTGAATTCTTTTTTAAACTTTTTATATAGTCTAACAACTCTCAATAAATAATAAATGTTTAGTTGTAACTTAGTGGTTAAACATCCATTTTGTGATTGAGAGGTCTTGAGTCCAATCTCACTCATCACAATTTTGTATTTCAATTTCAGCTACCTCTATCAAAATTTTCTAGTTCTGCCCCTGGACACAATAATAGAGGAGTGAAGGCCAATAAGATAAAGAGAACACACAATTAAAAAAAATAGGTTGAAGAATCCTTGCATTCTTTATTTGAAGACTAAATTTTGTTTCCTTGCTCGAAGAAGAAAAAAGACATGATATGAGATGCGTGTTACATCCTATTTGTGTAATAAAAAGATGAATGGAAAATGGAAAGAGGACCTGTATTAGTGAACTTACCAAAGCAGAGTTGCATGATCAGTATGATAATCAGTATGGCCAAAGCATAGATGCGTTCTTTTTGCGAAGTTACATGGTCCTCATAGTTAAAAGAAGAAAGTTTGTTCCCCATGCAAGTGCTGAAAGCTACATCACCAGACAGAACTTTGAACAGAAATTGAAGTAATCCATCATCAGGTAATAATGGCGGAACAAAATCAGTCGTCGCAACTCTGAAAAGAATTATGAGATTCTTAAATTTTCTTGTATAACAATTGATATCATCAAAAGTACTTTGCATTATGGTTTACTTAGCTTCTTTTTACTTCTTGTCCAAATAAAAAAAAAATTAAGCTCCCTAGCTATGCTTACTTTCTTGCCACTTGGAAGCAAAATCCCATGCTCTTCCAATGTGATTTCTTGAACCAACAAAGCTTGAAACCCTTTCCCAGAGTGTCAAAAACTTCTTCCTTGCTCTTCATGTTTCTAATATATTTGGAGATGTAGGTACTGCTTAAACGCCTACATGATGGCTCTAGAAATCTCAACTGCTCGTATACACTAAGCACATACAACCAAGTGTTGTTGTCTGTCCGGCAACCTGCATAGTACCTGGAATTGGCTACTCTACTCGAGCAGCTGACAAAAGAAACCTCATTAAGGGATTCCAGGCCGTTGCAAAAGCTAAGCAGCCCGTCAAAGCCTAATCTGCTTTCTAATGATGAGGTTGCAGGGTTGCATGTCCCGGTTACAAGTGCTGGATCGATCACGTTAATCACCTGGTCTTGGTATGAAATACTCATGACATAAAATTTTTTAGATTGCCAATATATGTAGGGTTTCTTAGTGTCGCAGAGGAGTTCAAGATGGGTCAATCCGCACAACGGTGGGTCAGTTTTGAGGCGAAAAGGGTAGTGTATGTCATGGAGATGGCCACATGAGGAAGGTGGGCAAAACAATGCTTTGTCATGATTATTGCCTCCTTTTACTTGGAGTACTCCATTGAAGAGGAGTAATAGGAAGTAACTAATGGCACATAAAGGGAAAGCCATGTATGTGTCTTCCTTAAGTTTTTGTTTCTCTTCTTCGGTGGTGGTAGAACGAGGAAGAACATATAATTGCAATTTTTGTAGCCCTTCAGCTTTTATAAAATATGTGGTGACAGCCTTAAGTATTTGTTTCCTTTCAAGTGCACTAAATTAAATACTTCCAAATTAAAACAATAAAGAAACTCGTTCAGTTGTGTATAATTAAAACAATACTCATGGTGCCCAATGATATAATTATATATTGGGGACTTATGTATCATGTGTACCGTGTAAAACTTGTTCAGTTGTGCTTCAAGGCATCAATCGTGGTCCATGGGATATATGTATTTCCATTTATTTCATTAGAAAATGGTTTCTATTAAGAACAGTAGATGAAAATGTTGGATCATTAATTTAACGTTTGAATAATATGTAAAATAATTTTGTATTGTATACCTTTAATTTTATGCTCTATTAAAGTGGTCATATGCGTTATATAATTTATTAAGTATTAATGTGTCATATAGGGTATGGATTTTTAATGTGTAGAACTTAAGAGGTAATATTCAATTTTGTGATGGGTTGAATTGAATAATTGCTGCATTAGACAACCAAAGAATTTCTTGGGCTGTATATATGATTTGGTCTCTAGAATATAAGGCCATTAGAATTCATTTTTCTTATTTCATTAGAGATATATAAGAGATTTTAGAGAAGACAGAATTAAAGGAGATTCTCAAAAAGATCTTACTATTTTGGAATAACCAAATTAGTAGCGCTCTCTCACACATGGATTAAGATACACTTCCGTACTTTAGTTTATATTCAACACAGATAATTCTACAGTAACTGGTTTTAGTAATCACCAACAAAAAAAAAAGGGATTGAAAATTTCCGATAGATGTTAAAAAAGACAAACTTTTATTTGTCCAACTGACAAGTGACTTTTGTGGCATGGAATGCCAATTGTTCAAAAATATCTAAAGATAAGGCCCGTCGATTTATATGGTTGATACATTTTGAACAATAAAAAATTTGTGTCCAAACAAAACAATGTAATTTAAAATGCATCATTTAACTGATAAGACATGCATTACATTTGATTTAAAATATAACCGTTCCACTTGTAAAAAAACCCGTAAATATTGATGTGGCAATCGCAATTGTAATTACAAGAATACGAAGGAATTGTTATTTTTAATAATCTTACTACTTTAATAATTTCGCTAAAAGTGTCACGTCACTATTTACAATTGCTTTCAAGTGACGATTTTAAGGATGTAAAGGAATAAATGAAAATAATACAAAAATATTTAATATGTCTCATATCTTAAAATTAGATTATATTTAGATTTGAAAACGGTATGGATAATATCCAATCCGTATTTAATAACTTAGATGTAATATTCGATATCCGAATATCTGTGTAGACAAGGATACTGATATGGTTTTACATTTCAATTATCCGTGTCCGAATAATAGATATATACCATATATTTTAATATATATTATGAAAATTTTATTTTATTCACAATTATAATTAGATAAATATTATGAACTTTAATATTTTTATTTTTTTTAATAAATATCCGATCTGATCTGGATCCATATCTGTATCTGTCTAATATCCGCTCCATATCCATATTCGGAAAAAATAAAATAAAAAAAGAATATAGATACAACTATCCGCTCCGTATCTGCTCTGTTTTCACTCGTAATTATATTGCAGAGATGGAGGTAGTTTAAAAGTAATTGAAAAATACTTGCTAAAGTTGTTGATGTGATAGAAAAAATAGATACAATTTCGAAAATAGAAATGCTCTTACAAAGATCAAACGAATTTCAAATTAAACAAAATTAATATGCATCATTTTAAATGATAAAAAAACACTTCTATAGTTCTAATTTTATATTTGAAAACTTCTCAACACAACCGGTAAAACTATCGAATGAATTAATGAATTTTAAAAATATCTACGTACATTGAAAGTTTGAAATACTCCTCAAAATAAAATATCTACCAGACTTTAGAACGATAGGCCCAAAAGCCAGAATTCAGATCCACTGAAGTAACTCAATTTTTGGGTTTTAGATCAGACCGTCTGATTCGAATTTGCAACAATTTATCCAGAAGTGGAGTGAATACATTCCGATAGACGGATTCGAATCCCGAGACAATCCCGAGCAACATATTCAAATCAGACGGTCCCAATCCAAAACCCAAAAATTGGGTTACTTTAGGGGATACACTGTCCACTAGGAACAGTATATCCACATACTTTAATTTCACTTCATTTCTCAAAGGATAAAATAAAATGAAATAAACCTCTGAAAGACATTCACTGACCATTTCCTTAAAGGTTCACTTGTAGTGAACAAAACTAGAATGTTCCCAAATTTTCACACCATTGTTAATGCATCTTTTAATTTATCCTTTGCTATGCACAGAATCATCAATACATGGATCCTGTCTCTCCTAGTATTGCTGATTTATACAAGCACCACCCAAATAGCCACTGGATCGAGCGAATATGATGATTTTTTTCATAAATGCCCACCATCTACATGTTCGAAAGATGGTCCCCAAGTCCGCTTCCCTTACTGGCTTTCAACCTCACCTCCACCTTGTGGGGCTGTAGGCATGTCACTCTCCTGCTTAGGCAATGATACCATCTTACAGTTACCAAATGTTGGATCATGTAAGGTTCAAGATATTAACTATGAGAGTGGTTATATCACAGTGGAGCTAGGAGAAGGGTTCTCTCTCTGTGCGTATGAGAAACTAAGTGCAATCAACTTTACATCTGCAGTGTATGGTGTACCATGGCCTTACACAAAAAGTATGAATTTGATAAGCTGCACTGACCAGGTCAACAAGTCAAGTTATCCACAGTCATTTTATGATGGTCCTGTTCCATGCTTGGGCAACTCTAGCCAATTCACATACTTTCTGGATGGTGGTGATATTATTGATGATCTACCTTCATTCTGCATAGTCATGCAAAACAATATCACTTTCCCATTCTCCTATTTATCTACGAAAGAAATTGAAAGTAAATCTAATGACTCTATGTATGTATCCCTCACCTGGTCTGTGCCAGGCATTACGAAAAGGTGTATTGCATGTGAGACATCAGGGAAGTACTGTGCCAGCACAAAATCATTCTGCCCACGTCACAGTAAGTCAGATCCAACTCTCTTGATCATTCTATAGTCCAAATGTGAATCTCGTACACACACTTTCCTGTATGTATGGTGCAAGAGCAAGGAATCCAACTAGCATTAATTGAACATAATTACTATATATGTATCAACTATTGTAATTTTGATAGTTCCCTCAACTTGACTTCCTTATCTTTTCCCTTGGAGCAGCAAAAGAGGTGGCTGCTATAATAAACCTTGAGAAAGTACAACGTTTATTATAACATCTTACCTTTTTTTTTTCTTTTTTTTTTTTTGCAGGTCCAAATTTGAAGCTCATAGGTAACATATGGTGTTGTTTGTTGCTCTTATATTTTTTAATTAATAGGGATTGGTTGAGACGATAAGTTTTTGTACTGAGATTTTACATAAAATTGAAAGTTAGCCCAAAAATATAGTTTTCTATAAAAACTTAAAAAGACTAAATATACATGAGGGTACTAGTAAGATCTTTTCCAACCAGCTATATTGATCAGGACATATCAACTCAAACCCTTCTAGTAAGAGAATCAGGTTTGGTCAGGTCAGGCCAATGGTTGAAATTTCATATAGCCAAGTTCCATTGATTGTGGATACTTAAATTGAATTAAAAATTCTTTCACATGATTCTAATTATAATCTAATTACTTGTTGTTATGAAAAATTTGAAATGAACAATAAACAGGTTGCCTCACACCCTTTGAAGGACTAAATTAATCCTATCTGTTTTGCAAACAAGTCAAAAAATGCTCAAATCTGACCCAACCCCTCAATCATTGTTCTTATACACTGTCAGGTTGGTTTGTGCTGACAAGGCAGGTTGAGTAGAGAATTACCACCTCTACTAGGGTTGAGCCAACCATGGCAAATTTGGAACAATATGTTCTTTTTGTCAACTCTTTTGAACAAAAAAAAATCAAATTAATTAAGCAGCAATAGAAAATATTAAGTTGCATGACCAGAGTAGGTAACATCTATTTTTCTTATTTTTTTTTCTTGTTCAGCAATTGCATCCACTGCATTGATTGTGCTTTTATTCTTGGTGGCAATTCTATGTTACTACAATAGAAGATTGAGCAGAAAAGAACATCTGAGGCAAGAAAAGCTCCTAGCTATGTACAGCAAAACAGCCACTAGATATACCTTCTCAGAAATCAAGAAGATGACAAAGCAATTCAAGGACAAGCTTGGCCAAGGTGGTTACGGAAGTGTCTTTAAAGGTGAATTACCAAATGGAATCCATGTAGCAGTCAAGGTTCTTAAGAGATCAAACACCAATTCTGATAATAGAGATTTCATAAATGAAGTATCAACTATTGGAACAATTCACCATTTCAACGTGGTTCGCCTCCTAGGATTTTCCTCTGAAGGAAGCAAGTGTGCTCTAGTTTATGAATTCATGCCAAATGGATCCCTAGATAAGTATATTTCTAGTAAAAGTCGATGCAATGCTGGTGAAATGCCCCAAATGGAAATATTTTTGAAGATTGCGAGTGGTGTAGCAAGTGGCATTAAATATTTGCATGAAGGGTGTATTCAGCGAATTCTGCATTTTGATATCAAGCCGCACAATATTTTGTTGGATCACAACTTAAACCCCAAAATTGCTGATTTTGGCCTTGCAAAGTTCTATTCAAAAGAACAAAGCAATGTCACTGTAACTGCGGCTAAAGGCACAATTGGGTATATGGCACCAGAGGTCTATTCGAGAAATTTTGGAAACGTGTCATACAAATCAGATGTTTATAGTTTTGGAATGCTGATACTCAAAATGGTCGTTGGTGAAAAAAATCTCATACCTGATTTGGAGAGTAACAGTGAGGTGTACTATCCTGAGATAATTTATGAAAAGTTGGTTAAAGGAGAAAACCTAGAATCTGTTACTGAGGTTGAACCAACTGAAGTAGAGATCAAGAAAAAGTTAATTATTGTGGCATTTTGGTGTATACAATGGAACCTGGAAGAACGACCGCACATGACAAAGGTAGTGCAAATGTTAGGAAGTAATTTGCAAAACCTGGAAATCCCTCCTAAACCATTTGTTTCATAGAATGAAGAAATTATAATCTATCCAGAAATAACAAACAGATTGTAATATGTGCATGTAATTGAACATTTTATTTTATTTGAGCCTGGAAAAACTCTAATTTATGTTTCTGAAGATGTCAAATTGAATTTCAAAATAAACAGTTTGCTCACAGAATATTAGTAGCACGTTCATTTCCTAAGTCAACTTGTCCATAACGGTACTCTAGCTTCCCTTCTGGCGCCTTCAGAGCACTAACCTAGATTTCTGCACAATGATATCACCCCTCAGCTTGAACCTTGAACATAGACATTTTATATCTTATTTGGTTTAGTATTGTACCTCGGCTGCTTGATCTTCTCCAATGTTTGATCCTAACATAGATTAATATCTCACATAGGAAAATTGTCAAACACCTAGCAAGCAAACCAAATAGATTAATGTACAGGTCCAACATTCATCACAACCCACCCCTGAATTTATACAGATAACAGAAAATAAATTGATCATTACAAACAATACCAAAGTTGTACTGATTCCTTTACAATGGTATAACGATTATTGAAGACAACAATATATAAACGCACAGTAACTATGCAACAATAACACTTCAGAAATTAGTACAAGAGAGAACAAAGCCAAACTAAGTCTAAGTGATCAAACCAATCGGATAATACTGGCCATGATTCGAACATCTAAATACTGCCCAACATAATCGGCTAGTCCACCTTGAAATCTTGATGCAATTAGAAAACCCAGCACACTCTAATACCCACCTCCTGCTACCTCTCTCTCTCTCTAGAAAAATAAGGCTTCTCTTACTGAGATGCGAAAAAAATATTTACAACTTAGAAGAATTCATATCCTCCGTGGACCGTTCGATTTAAATCCGCACGAAATTAAAGGACCCAGTGCATTACAGGCATGGGCCGGATTGGCTCGACTTCTGATCGGACGGTCGGAAGTTAAACTCAAACAGTGTTAATGCAGAGGATTACCAAGAGCAAAAACGGTCAGATCCAGTTGTCATTTTTTTAAGCAACGTTTTGCGAACATAAAATAGTCACCAATATAATTCATTATTGAGAAATTTGTATATACCCATGATAACTTTTTATTTATTTACTTTAGATCCTACAAGCTAGGGTTGCACAAAAAATTCGTAGTTCTTGATTCGATTCAAGTTTGATTCAAAAGAGTTCGTACAAAATTCGATTTGAAATAGTTTGAAATTTATTTAAACCAAACTCAAACTGGACCTGATTCATTTGAAATAGGCTCTCGAACTATTTTAGTTCAAATCTCAAAGTAACATGAACCGTTAATTTCCACTGATGACTTAAAAGTTAAAACATAAGACTGTCCAGCTATAAGTCATAACTCCTAGGCCGTAACCTTCGCTCTTAGTTTCGAAATTCTAGACGATTTTCACCTCTCGCTCTCGGCAACTACGACCACTCTTCCTTGTCGTAAAAAAGTTTGTAAAAAATTCAAAATTGAGTTCATAAAAAATTCGATTCGAAATTAATTTAAACCAAACTTAGTTTGAAATTAATTCAAACCAAACTCAAACTGTAGTAAGTTCAATTCGATTCGATTCGTTTGCAGCCCTACTACAATCACAAGGAGAAACGTCGAACGATGGATTTTTAATTGTACCATACAATTGATTTCAGAAAAAGCCACATACGTATATACCCATCATAATTTTTAATTGTACCATACAATTGAAATATGCAATGGCTATAAAAATTTTTTAAGGATATGAATAATTCTGAAAAAGGAAAAAATAACATAATTTTTCTTTTCCTATCAACACTCTTGGTTTTGTGTTTCCACTTACAAACAGGAGTCCATCAAATATGTATGATATATAACTTTATTTTATAAACAAAGCAATAAGCCAAATGTACTTTGAACACGTTGCTGATTTTAATAGAAAATTTATTAATAAATACCTTGTATTGGTGATGTCTTGGTTTAATGGTTTTGAAATAAACGAGGGTTCAAATGTCTTCATTTTTTGTTTCTCCATCATACTTCTATTTTTAAAATTTAAAAACTTCAAAGTTAAATAAAACCGTTAAATGTGATATATATAATTTTTACTACGTAATCATAAAAAATTATCACATTTCTATATAATTTTTACATTTTTACAAACTCTTGATGACAAACACAACAAAGTTGAAATATAATAATTTTTTACACATGCATATATAAAATGATGTGAATTATATCTAACGGTTTTATTTACTTTTAAGTTTTAAATTTTGAGTTATTAAAGTTATTAAAAATAGCCTCGATGGAAACACAAAAAATGAAGACATTTGAACCCTCCTCTTTAAAATACGTTGCTATTTGTTGACTTTCGCTTCCCAGAAAATGGAGAGAAAATAAAGAAGAAATCAATCTTTCTCTTTCTTTTGAAAATATTTGCAGGAGCTACGAAGTCATGAGAGAGGAAATCAAACTCTCAATATTTAAATAACTAACAGTTCTAGATTTTTTTTTTCAAACCAACTGTGATACCTCCTCTTTCTCGAAATCAATCTTTCTCATTGACAAACGAACTTCTCCCTCTTCAACTCATGCATTTACCCCAGAAAGTAAAATATAGCAAGAATAATAACATTGATTTCAACCAACTTCATTGTTTGAAATTAGTACATATTTTTTTTTTAGGGAGAGACATCTTACTTCTTTAATATAATTAGGTTCTCGTCTTTGAAAAAATAATTCAGTAACTTGTAATTACATAACTTGTGAAAATATTGAGAAATCAAAAAAAGTAAAATTCTATGATAGAAGCAAACCGTTCAGATAGTAGCAACAATATAAATTGCACTGCCAGAGTACTTTGAATATTGATTTATTACTATAATTAGAACTGAAACATTTAAGAAAAAAATAAAATTTGCGTAAAATAAGATGCTTTCCATTCAAATTAAGTATCACAAGAACCTAATTGGATTGTAAAATAATTTTACTTCTTCTGAAACGGTCTCTTGAATGGGACATTCAACTAGAATTTGAAACATCACCAGTGTGCCTTTATGTGAGAGAGGAGAAATACCAGATGAAAACGAGATAAATAAATAAAAGATAATAGTTGAGCCGTTGAGGACAGCAGAAGAAAACCACAAGGTTAAAAAAAAATATAACAGAGAAAACATTTAACAAACTCCATTTGTTGATCAGAGCATGGAGGTTCACGTCAACTAAATAGCAAATGAATCTAAAAGAAACTCCCCACACTTCCTAATTACCCTTTTTTACGCTTCTCCAAATTTCTTGCTTTTTTATTTCTATAATTTGCATAATTATATTGTTACTTACCATTGTTAAATTCACAACCACCTTCCATACCAATTGCTTTTAAGAATTAAAGTCGAAAGTTCAGATTTTAAGAGCTGTCCTTTTGGGTTATTGTTATAATGACTATTCTGACAGCAAAATTAACAATATGAACTAATAATTGTATTATAAAGAAGCTCCTGAACTTTGAATTTTTATAGAAATGTATAGGTTCAAACTAATTTTCTCCTCTCTTGAAAATTTATTTGTTCTCCTCTGAAATTCTGATTGTAATTAAGGTTAAATTTAGAGTTAAAATTAAAATAAATTCCAGATAATTTTATCCTCTCCTGAAATTTTATTTGTCCTCCACTAAAATTCTGATTGTAATTAAGGTTAATTTAGAGTTAAAATTAAAAAAAATCTTTGAATTCTGATTAATAATTAGAATTAGAATTTAAGAGTATTGAAAATTAAAACATTAAAACATTAAAAATATAAGTTAGAGTATTTTTTTTTTTTATCTAATACTTGATTAACTAATAAATTTAAACCCAATTTGCTATTGTTTTTTTACTGCCGATGAAAATCTGGATGTGTTTTGCTTACTTTTATTCAGGGGCTGACCCATGTAGATCCAGGAGGGGGGCAGCTCGACTTTACCCCCTGAAATTTTTTTTGTCCCTCTCTGGATGTTTGAATTGTAATTTGAGTTAAATTTAGGATTAAAATTAAAATAAATTTCATTAATTATGATTGATAATTAAAATTATATGTTAAAACATCAGAAATTATACCTTAGAGTATTGAAAAGTATAAATTAAATCATTATTTTTTTATTGAGTATCTAATTAGTTAATAAATTTAAATCCAATTAGCTATTTAAATCAGATTTAATATTTTCTTACCCCTCAAAATTTTGAGTCCGCTCCTGCTTTTATTTATGTTCTCATTTGATACCTTTTCTAAGTATGGGTATGTACGACATCTAGAATGTCACATTCGAAATTATGGTTGGTGATTGGCTTGGGCTGTTTGGTTTGGATCGGATTATAAATGTGAATTCAATAAAATTTTGTAAGATCCGTATGCGGATTCATATCTTACATTAAAGATCCAATATGTAAATAGTTTTTTAGTGAACCGCAGCCGGTTAACCTTTCCAAAAAAAAAATAATAAGATCCAATTGCACATTTATTTCAAATGCCGGCCCAATAACTTGTCAGATATATTTTCTAGATCCATATTCGGATTCATTCACGCGGGTTCAGATTGAGTTATCGGATTATAGATATTCATTGATAACCTTATGATTGACCAACTAGCTCAACAGAAAACAATTATACAAATAATACAAATAATAATAATAATAATGTATATGGATTATTAAATTAATGTGTACAATGACATATAGGTATATGCTCATGTAAGTGTCAAAAGTGAAGAAATGATCCATTTATCCTTATAAAACGACCATTAGAAGACTTCATATTTTTTAGAAACTCGATACATCTTTTTTATTTTTCTTAATAGATTACTTTTAGAGCCCATTTTAAGATCCGTACAAGTAGTAGTTATAGACCATGAATTCAGTTCTGAAACACCTCTGTTATTAATGAGTCCGGCTAGTATAACATCAGTGTCATATGACACCAACACCAAAATTGATTGGAAAGACTTCAAACGACTAATCCAAACTATTCAAACTGATTTACTTTATGAGTGATGTGTTTACATGCAAATTTTTAAAATTTTTGAATTATTTTAGTATCAAATCAAGTGGTCAAAAATGTTGAAAAATGAATGCATTAAAATTAACTTAAAAACTCACACATTTGACTGCTTGACTTAATACTAAATAAATTCAAAAAATTATAAAATTGACATGTAAATGCACAACAAATGAAGTAGATCGGTTTGAACGGTTTGGATTCACCATTTGAAATCGATTCAGTAGGTTTTGGAGTTGGTATTATATAGGCTGAAATAACACTGATGTCATACTAGCCGGACTCGTTATTAATATCTCATTTTACAAGTTGTATTAAATCAGAATTGTTCTCACAAACGTCTACCTTTAAAATAAAGAGTCTCTATGGTGTTATCTTTTTGGAAATAAAAACTAATCAGTATTAAATACAATATTAACAATTATATATCTTTGATTTTTATATCAAGTTAATATTTTAGATTTTTAGATACAAAATCAACGTTTATGATGGATCATAGCAAAAATTTAATAAAATTGCAATGCAAAGGAAGATTCTGATTTGGAAGTGAAAATTTGGGGATGACGGGAAAAAAGTAAAATAAAAACTTTTCATGTTTACGAAAAATATGAAGGAAATTGTTGAATTCAAAAGGAACCATTGCTTACAGGTCAAATGTCAAAGTTATGTACGGCACCATTTGAATCAGATTACACCACTGAAAAATCAATGGTAGTATGGTGACGCGGGTATGTTTTCTGCTCTGATATTTTTTTATTGATTTAGACAGTTGCTTTTATTTTTTTTGCTAACATGAACAAATGTTAATTACACTTGTATGGATATATTTCTTTTGCTGGCGTAAACAATAACAATGCCAGCATTCCGTGGTTTTTCTAATAGAAAATATAACAGTGGTCTAATTGAACTTTTGAAATATATTAAAAGTATGGTAGTTTGAAGGAAGGGACGAATAAAGTGTCACTCTGTTTTTTTTTTTTTTTTGAATGTTAAAGTATCACTCTGTGACGCAAGGGAATTGAAGATGAATCCATATCCTCTGAGGTAACAGAATATTGTTTAGATTTGGACCGTCCGATCAGAAATCGGACCAATCCGGCCCTGAGGTGAAACGCACGGAGCCTCTGAAAATACCCAACATATATAGAACTATTTTATCTCGTGCTGCTTTATTTTGTCTCAAGACATACAGATGCAGCCTCTATCTTCTTCCATTTTCCTTCTCTCATGGCTTCTTCTTTCCCTAGTTGAACAAACCTCAAGTCTCCCAATATTTCGAAAATGCCCCCAATCTTCATGTGGAAATCTGCAAATAAAGCACCCATTCTACCTGAAATCCGATGCATCAGGATGCAAGACTGATCCTATATTCCAGCTAAACTGTGAAGGGAACAGAGCTATTTTACAAATCTTTGAACCAGAGAAGTATGTCGTTACTCAGATAGAACATTACTATTTCAGTGTCGTGACTGAAAGATTTCTCCAAGGCAGTTGCACTGTTCCAACAGTATCTCCATCTGTTTCAATGTTCAAAACCTACAACTACGAGGCATCTAAGTGGGGATCATTAGTGAAGTGCAGAGAATCAATTTTGAATGATCCCATGTATATGCCAGTTAGCTGCATGAGTACAAACGACTCGTTTGTTTACTTAGCAGTTGGATCGAAGGCATACCAGGTAAGATTCCTCCAGCCATCGTGTTCCTATCTTGCCATGCTTCCTGTTTTTGATTCTATGTCAGATAATAGTACGGGCGGTGCTTTCGAGCTTCTGCAGAAAGGATTTACACTTTTTGACAGTTCAATGTCCACGCCATGGTTTGAAATAATTGCAGCAGATATTGGACAGCTACTCTGTTGTAAGTATTCTGTTAAATTTTATTTTCATTTTGTGCTACAGTAAGATATGGATGCAATTTTTTTTTAAAAAAAAAAAACATATTTTACATGTACACAAGCAAAAGGATATGTTGATTAACCCAAATCGGAAATGTGTTAGCTGATGCCTAAGATAGCTTAAACAATATCAATTTAACTTTTTGTGTGTAAATGTTATGATCTGATTAAGAGTATGGTATGATGTGGTTTGCAGATAGGATGCTATTCATCAGAATTTTCCTCATGCTGCCTACTATTTTGGTTTTCCTCGCCTACCTTGTGCTTAAATCAAGGACTTCCACTGACAATGTGGAGAGATTCCTTCAAAACCTACAAAGTCTGATGCCGACGAGGTATGCATATACCGACATCATCAGATTCACCGGAAACTTCAGGCATAAACTTGGGCAAGGTGGATTCGGCTCTGTATTTAAAGGAGTGCTTCCTGGAGGCATTCTCGTAGCAGTGAAGGTGCTAGGAAATTCAAGTTGCAATGGAGATGATTTCATCAACGAGGTCTCCTCACTCGGTAGAATCCATCACTTCAATGTGGTCAAGCTCATTGGTTTTTGCTCCGAAGGATCAAAACGGGCTCTTATCTATGAGTACATGCTGAATGGATCTCTTGACAAATACATATTCACTGCTAGCAATAAAAAAAGTGGCCACCGCACTTTTACCGTGGTAAAGCTCAATGAAATAGCTTTGGGCATCGCACGCGGTATCGAGTATCTGCACCAAGGCTGCAACATGCAGATTTTGCATTTTGATATCAAGCCAAACAACATCTTGCTTGATGTGAATTTCACCCCCAAAATTTCTGATTTTGGTCTGGCAAAGCTGTACCCTAAGGAGCACAGCCTGGTGTCCATAAGTGCTGCAAGAGGAACTATTGGTTACATGGCTCCTGAATTAATATCCAGGAGCTTTGGTGCAATATCACACAAGTCTGATGTTTATAGTTTTGGAATGCTTCTGATGGAAATGGTTAGTGGTCGAAGAAATGCTGATTGCAATATGGATAGGCCGAGCCAGGTATACTATCCGTCGTGGATATATAACAAGCTGATTAAACATCAACAGAATGATATTACTGAAAAGTTAGATCTATCTGAGGTGGAAAAGAAGCTTTGTTTAGTAGCACTATGGTGTATACAAATCAAGTCGTCGGATCGCCCTGATATGAGTAGGGTTATTCAGATGCTCGAATCAGATATAGATTCACTCGGAATGCCACCGAGGCCTTTTTTTGCTTCGGATAGCTCGGCCGATGTAACTCAGTTTGAATTGGCTCGTTCATCTCATCAGCTATCTGTTATCTCAGAGTTCTCGAGTGAGCAATATAACCCCAGTTATCTGTAGTCTTGACACTAATTTTAATTTTGTCAAATCCATTGTATCTACGTAACAACATAATCTATGGTAGGAACTTATGCATAGTTCATATTATATAATTAAGCCTACATATACTTTTGTAAAAGGAGAATGTCATTATTTGGTTCTGTGTAGTGTTTTGACAAAACCCGTACAGGTCCACCCGACCCGCCCCCGTCGCCCGTCCGTGCCCGCCCGCGGACCCAACCCGTGCCCGCTCGTACCCATGCCAGGGCGGGTTTCATACGGGTTAGGGTCGCTCCTTCAAAATTTTGTCCGTGGTAACCCGCCCCTTTCCAACCCGTACTTAACCCGCCCCCGCCCGTACCCGTGACCCGTGCACGCCCGCCCCGTGACCCGTAACCCGCAATCTTTACAATTTTTATTTAAATCGTTACGAGTTTGAGAAGCCTAAAATAATCACGTTATACAAAAAAAAGTTAATTGTTTTTTACAATTATTAACACTTGGAATATTTTTGCGATTTTTTAATTACTTTCGAATTTTGGAATTCTAATTTAAAAAGTAATTTGAAATTTTTCTGTATTTTTGCATTTTTTTTGGATTTTTTTGGAATTTTTTTTCTGATTTTTTGGAATTTTGAAATTTTCCGATTAAAAAATAATAAACCCGTGACCCGCCCGTATCCGCCCCGTCCCAACCCGTCCCGTCCAACCTGACGGGTCAAAGGGCGGGTTAGGGTCATCACTCCAAACTCAACCCGTCTCAACCCGTCCGACCCGTACAACCCGTGTCCGTACAACCCGTGACCCGAGCAACCCGTGCCCATGCCCGCCCGTACCCGCTCGTTTGATAAACACTAGTTCTGTGAATTTCAATTGCCTTTTAGTATTACTTTGTTTGATTTTTTTGCCTTCCTTGAAACTCATACTTGTGGTGGTCTCTGGTCAAAGTCTTCGGCTTGAGCTGTCAGTTTCCAGCAATTAAAGCTTTTTTTTTTTAAGGGTGGAGCTATTCTAAGGGCTGAATTTCAAATATAGAGCACAGTGATTTTTTTTACTATTATACCGCATTTGTCCCTATTTAATACTTTCCTTATTTTTCTTTGTTCTAAACTTAATCATTTTTGTAAACTATTTAATTAAATGAATGGAATAGATGTGCGGTTTAGGCTTCGTTTTTTGGAAATAAGTAAATTGGCATGGACAAACTTTATCTTCTATTTATATAGTGTAAATATAAATCACAAACTTTCATAACAAATACATTGTAAAACATCATGTTAACAAATTTAAAACTAAGTTGAACCAAATCAATAATTGAACCTAAATTAAAGAAAGAACCTACTTAACTAGCACTTGCGAAATATGAAATATTTTCAAAAAGACATATGTTTGATATTTTAAAAAAATATCAAATATTATTCAAATTAGAATACTAAATTTGTTGATGTATTTTTAATTTCTTAAACATCACATGTAATTTTCTTTTACGATATTCCAATTTAGAATACAATTTTACAATAACCTGTAAAGTACAAATATCAACTTATTATGGATAAAAAATTTCAATGAATAAATATTTTGTGTGTCATTTACTCATTTCCTTCTATTATACTCGAACATTATAAAATATTTATTAGGAGACCTACATGTAACAATTTGCAATCACATGCATCTAATTTTTATTTTTATTTATCAGTATAATTCATGTCGTAACATAATTAATAAAAAAATAAATTATATTTTTTTTGTTAAACTTCCATTTTTAAAGATAAATTTAATATACCATTATCAAATAAATCATAATCTTCCATAGAAGCCACATTATTAAGATACAACCAAAATGATTTATTTTATATTAGAGTAATTATGGTGTACATCCATTTGATAATTTGAAAAAAAAATAAAAAATTAAAATCATTTTGATATTTTAGTCAATTTGAAATTCAGTTAATTACTTTGTCATAAAATAATTTAAATTAACATGATGTATTACAATTTGTTTATTATGAAAGTTTATATGAACGTAAACTATAGAAGATAAATTTTGTCCATACCAATTTATTTTATTTCCAAAAAAGAGACCTAAATCAGATAGCTACATCTTATTAAATAGTTTACAAAAATGACAAGTTTAGAACAAAGAAAAAAAAATAAGGAAAGCATTAATTAAGGGTAAATGTGGTATAATAGTAAAAAAAATAACTGTGCTCTCAATATTTTTGAAAGTGAGCTCTTAAAATAGCGCTACCCTTTTTTTAATTAAGCATTTAAAGCTATAATCCTCATCATGTGGCTGTCAATGCTGCAAGAAAAATCATATATATATGGACTGGTTATGTAGCTCAATTGTTACTTATCTTCCGAGGCTTTTTTTAATAATAAAAAAGTGATACATAATTATGCTCCATAAAATGTTTAAGTCTTCAAATTAAAGTCTATAATTATATTACATTATTGATATTTCTTTCATCCATCCGATTTAGGTTTTGTTTCTCCTCATTTAAAAGGTATGTGTTTATATGTCTAATATACAGTATAATTCTTAACAAAAAAAAATTATTTGTTTATTAATTGTGCTCGCAATTAGTCATATTTTCACCATATATTCTCCAATGTATTGAGAGAAAAATATTTATTATACAAGATATTGATTTCTGTTGATTAGTTGTTTTTGAGATAGTAATCAAGTGCTTAGATAAAGTAACACGTGGAACAATCAATCTTTTTTTTAACCAATTAAATTGATCACATTTAAATTCATATAATGTACCATCACTGATTATCAATGTTCTAAATAGCGCACTATAGCGTTTTTAGACCCCAAACGCTAAGCTATGGCATTAAAATACGCTAATTGAGCTACGGCCACTATAGCGGTAATAGCAGTCTGCTATAGCGGATAGCGTATAGCGCCAACAGCGTGCGCTATGCAATATAAGCATTTTTGGGCAATTTATATGGGTTTTGAGTGTGATTTTTTTTGCAATTGACGTACTATGCTCTATATTAAATTATTAATTGTTAATTGAGAATTCATCGGTAAATTAAATAGTTAAATAAAAGCCACAAAGAATAAATTGAAAGCTTGTTACTACAAAAGAAACCCTTGTCGCTGAAATAAGGAAAATTCTAAATTGGCGACCTTCATAAAATGATATTTACTATATGGTAGTTGAAATATTTTTAATAGATAAAGATAGATAGTTTATGCCATGATGTTTAGGTTATTTTGGAATTTGAATAGAAAAAAAAGAATATATTATGTCATGAATCATGATGCTTAAGATATTTTGTAGAAAAATATCAATAACTTATGATATTACTATGGATATTTTGAACATCAATTTGGATTTTGTACTGATTCAATATGAATATTATAATTTCTTAATCAATTTGGTGCTATTTATTGTTACATGAGACTTTAGATAATGTTGATATTTAATATAATTTTTGTAAAAACAAAAAACGCTATGTGGCATAGCTTCCGCTATTCGCTATAGCTTTTTCTATAGCCTTTCCGCGATGACGTGATAAACGATATTTAGAACCTTGCTGATTATCACTAAGGTGCACATGTAGATCAAATATTTACCTTCACTACATATACACACAAAAAAAACATTTTCTATTTTAAAATAAAATTAGTTTCAACAAGAGAGCTCATTTTGGTGATATTGATCGATCCTAATATCAAATCAATTAAAAAAATACATGACCTTGGTACATTTTATTCGAATTTAAAATTATATCCAAATACTAAAATTACAGTTTACACAAATTTAAACCTATCTTAATTCATTAAAATATATATATATATATATATATATATATATATATATATCAAGGTTCTAAATAGCGATTATAGGGGCGTAGCGGAAAGACAAAAAAAAAAAAATCTATAGCGAAAGCTTTCATACATAACGTTTTTTTTTTTTTTCAAAATTTATAGTCTATATTTCTACTAATTATCAACATGATAAATATTGCATAATTGGGGTAATAACTAAATGATAACTGATCCAAGTCTACATATTTTTTTCAATCATGCAAATAAGAAGGAAAAAAAAAGATGTATAAGGTAACATTATTTAATAGTTCATACTTTATAGTATTACAGATTATAATAGACGAAGAGCAATTAATTTTATAAGTGAAATAAAGTTAGTATACATATTTGAATATTTTATATATTATAATAATCAAAATAAGCTTCCAATGAAATGAACGGCGATAATTTTACATGTGAATACTAGACGAAGAGAAAACAAAAGAAATAATTAATATTTGAATATTTTCTTATATAGAATGAGAGACTAAATCACAAATAGGAACAAAAGTATATAGTTCGGTTTAATATACTTATTATAGCAGACCATGTAGTATCAGAAATATGAACAAAAGTATAGAAGCTCATGTAAATTGCAAAAAAACCCATGTAGATTTTGTTACAGTATTCATTGAATAGATTTTGTCGTTATTTTTGCAGTTTACGTAGCTGTTTTTTACCATATTCAATTTCATTAGTTTGAATATGTAATTTTACAGATTATTTAATTAAAAAAATGAAAAAAAAAATGAGAAATAAAAAATAATAATCAAAACTTCCAGAACGATAGAAAAAATTTGAAAAAAAAATTAAAAACTTCTCGAAGGGGAAAAGTACACAAGTTGGCAGTTTTTAAGTAAATAAGTACAGTTAACTGTCATTAACTGTCAAAGTACAACAGGTTTGAAAGTACAAAGTACAAAGATGTTGCAAGTTGCAAGTTGCAAGTTGTTAATTTTTAAAAAATTGATCGCATCTTTTATATCATTCGATATTGTCTGTTACAGTATTATATTATATTGTTACAGTATTTCTGCCAGTCAAATAACAGTTGGTTTGAGTAAAAAGTGGGTACAAATCCTTAGGTACAATTAGAAGGATCCATCAATGAAACCGTGTTCTTCTTTGTTCATCAGATCCATCTATATGAACAACAGAAATGGTAAGAATCTGCATGTAGAAGAAAATGTAATTTATTTCACGTGTCAATCACTCAGGGAAGAAAATATAACTTTTCTTTATTTCCTTTATTAGATCTTTTATTAATTGAGTTAGAGAGAGAAG